>ONZH01027939.1:0-37618 GCA_900303285.1 Rhinella marina | reverse complement strand
CACTTCTCTGCCCAAGTCTCCAGTCTATCCATATCCATCTATAGCAGTGTACTGTCTTCTTCTGTGTTAATTACTTTACACAGTTTAGTGTCATCTGTGAAAATTGATATTTTACTGTGCAAGCCTTCTACAAGATCATTAATAAATATATTGAAGAGAATAGGGCCCAATACTGACCCCTGTGGTACCCCACTAGTGACAGTGTCCCAATCTGAATATGTGCCGTTAATAACCACCCTCTGATTTCTATCACTGAGCCAGTTACTTACCCACATACAGACATTTTCTCCCAGGCCAAGCATTCTCATTTTATATACTAACCTTTTATGTGGTACCGTGTCAAATGCTTTGGAGAAGTCCAGATATATGACATCCATTGATTCGCTGCGGTCCAGTCTAGAACTTACCTCCTCATAGAAACTGATTAAATTAGTTTGACATGACCGATCCCTCATGAAGCCATACTGATATGGAGTTATTTGCTTATTTTCATTGAGGAACTCCAAGATAGCATCTCTTAGAAAACCTTCAAACAGTTTACCCACGACAGATGTTAAACTTACCGGCCTATAGTTTCCAGGCTCTGTTTTTGGACCCTTTTTGAATATTGGCACCACATTTGCTATGCGCCAACCCTGTGGAACACTCCCTGTCAGTATAGAGTCATTAAATATCAGAAATAAGGGTCTGGCGATGACATTACTTAATTCTTTTAGGATACGGGGGTGTATGCCATCCGGTCCTGTCTTTTTAAGACGCCGCTCTACTTCTTCCTGGGTCAGACAGGGCACTTTTAAAGGGGAATTTACTTTTAGATTCTGCATTTCATCTGACAGATTATTTTCCTCAGTGAATACAGTGGAGAAAAAGATATTTAGTAGCTTTGCTTTCTCCTCATCGCTCTCTGCAACTCCCCCCTCATTACTCTGTAATGGGCCAACACCTTCAGGTTTATACTTTTTACCATTTATATAATTAAAGAACATTTTAGGTTTAGTTTTACTCTCTTTCGCGATTAATCTCTCTGTCTCTAGTTTGGCTGTTTTTATTTGTCTTTTACATGTTCTATTTTTTTCCTTATAGCTTTTCAATGCTTCATCGCTCCCCTCCTGTTTTAGTGATTTAAATGCTTTCTGTTTGTCATTTATTGCTTTCTTTACAGTTCTGCTTATCCACATTGTTTTTTTCTTGTTCCTTAACCTTTTATTCCCATAAGGTATGTACCTCTCACAATTAGATATTAGGATGCTTTTAAAATTATCCCATTTTGTGGCTGTATTTTTATTTTTGAGGACTTTGTCCCAGTTAGTTAGGCCTATGGCCTCTTTTAGTTGGCTAAATTTAGCTTTTTTGAAGTTTGGTATTTTTGTTCCTCCCTGAAGAAACGCTCTTTTGAATGACAATTTGAAGGTTATTATATTATGGTCACTATTTCCCATTTGTCCCCCAACCTGCACATCTGTTGTTCTGTCAAATTGTCTTTTTATTGAGTAGAATGTACAAAGTATGAACAGGTACAAAGGCAATCGTAATAAACGAGTAAGTAACGTGTTACATATTAGAGAAATATCCATAAGTTCAACGCCAAAATTACCAAGATTAAGCATATCGTTACGTCTTATAGTGGATATTTAGCACAGCAAACAACTTGTCAAGTATCACGAACAGTGATCGAACTGAATCATACGCAGTTAAGAAAGCTGCCATTTTTCTTTACATATTGTAAACATAGCAATTAAGTTGGGTTGAAAACCCTATTATAGGTATAATAAGTAATAGTGCAAATAAGACCCTACTTAAGAAAACCTAATATTGGATAGGGAAGAAGTATGAGGAAAAACAAGGAAAAGAAGGGAAGGGAAGTACAAAAATAAACAAGGGGGGGGTTAAATGGACTGCCATGCAAAGTGTAGGTTTGGTTGGTTCACTCAATCTCTAAACCTCGTGGAATAGGTCAAAAGAAAGACGTCCTTGTACGGAGGTATATTTCCCATTGCGAGTAATCTCCAATACATGGAGATATCATTGTGGTAAAACGCCCTGTTTTTTCCGATATGTTTTCCACGGCTGCCAGATCTCCTCAAACTTATTGTGGTTGCGGAATTCCCAATAAGATATCTCTTCAAGTCTACATATTATATCCACCTTGGCCATCCATTTATGAATAGAAGGCGAGGTAGGGGCTTTCCATGTAGAAGCAAGAAGCAATCTGGCAGACGTGATTAATGAGCGGATTAGGAGCCTAACGTTCAAAGGGATAATGTGGGGTATTAACAGTAACAGGAATATTTCAGGAGACTTTGAAATAGTTGTATTACAGATTGAGTTAATAGCATCTACCACTTCTGACCAGAATGGAGTCACTTTCGTACATAGCCACCACATGTGGAAATAGGATCCAATATCCAACCCACACTTCCAACAGATGGGTGAGTATGAGCCATCCATCTTATTAATCTGTTTAGGAGTCATGTGCCATCTTGTCAGAATCTTGAACCCATTTTCCTGTATTCTGATACATCTAGAGGAGGATTTGGGGGGTTTCAGAATTTGTCTAATTGATGCATCAGATAGGGTTATATTTAAATCCTTTTCCCAGGCTTTTACAAATGTGAAATCCTTTGAGTGTCCCACCTGTGTGTTTAGGGTGTGGTAGAAAAAAGAGTAGTTTTCTAGGTGGTTTTATTTGTTGGACAAGTGATTCAAATTTAGTTATCTGAGTATTGGAGGTGTGTAATTCCAGGTATATCTTGAGTGCGCTTTTGATGGAGGCATATGTAAAGATATTAACTAATGGGCTTTTAAAAGCAGATTTAAGTTCCTCTATGGTTGGGATTGTGCCATCTAAAAGTAGGGATTCCAGTGGTTTGTTGTACAAACTTGGTTTAAGTGTCTTCAGTTTGAGGACATCCCTTAATTGGAGGAAAGGGGAGGGATTGGTGGGTATGGGTGGGTGTGTTCCCAGAGCACCAAGCTTTTCAGGGGAATTTGTGAAAGGTGATCTTCTATATTTATCCAGTATTTCTGTGTGGGCTGGCGCAACCAGTCGATCACTCTGGTTAAGTGTACAGCCTCATTATATATCCTAATGTCAGGTAGGCCCAACCCACCAAGAGTTCTGGGTCTAATAAGAGTAGAGTAGGCTACTCTAGGGCTCTTCTTGCTCCAAATAAATGAAACAAAGATTTGCTTGATCTCCTTGAAGAAGGTTGTGGGTATTTGTATGGGCAATGTTTGAAAAAGGTACGTTATTTTAGGGATAATTAGACTGGATATCAGTTTTTTTCTGCCTATCCATGAAGCAAGAGGCAACCCCCATGTTTGCAGGGTGTGTTTAATTTGATTTTTGAAACCAGATAAGTCCAAATGTCTCAAAAATGGGTTGCAGATGCATTAATGAGGTGGAAGGCTCTTGTAAGATGAATAGAAGGTCATCCGCGAAGGCAGCAACTTTATGTTCCCTTCCCCCACATGTTATTCCCTTGATGGTATTACCGCTCCTAATTTTTTGCAGAAGCTTTTCTATTGTTAAAACAAAAAGGAGGGGTGAAATCGGGCAGCCTTGCCGTGTCCCATTTGAGATATTGAATGATTGTGAGAATTGCCCATTAACTGCCACCTGAGCTGAAGGACCCGAATATATAGTGAAGATTGCGTCAATAAAGCTAGTCGGTATGTGGTACCTCTGTAATGCCTGTTTTATATAGGACCAGTCCACACGGTCAAAGGTTTTTTCTGCGTCTGTACCTAATAGGACTGCTGGAATCTTCTTAGTTTTTGCATATTGCATCAGGAGTAACATTCTATATGTATTTTCTTTTCCTTCTCTCTGGGGGACAAATCCCACCTGATCAGGGTCAATCAGTTCAGGCAGGAGTTTTTTAAGTCTGTTTGCCAACAAGGATGCAAGCAACTTAAGGTCAGCATTTAAGAGTGAGATGAGGTGGTAGCTTCCACATTGTGTAGGATCCTTACCCTCTTTATGTATAACAGAAATATGGGCCATAAGCGATTGGGGTTGAAAAGGGATGCCAGATAGTGCTGAATTAAATAATTTAGTTAGATAAGGTAGTAAGATATCTTGGAATGTTAGGTAGTAAAATGGAGTCAGGCCATCTGGGCCAGGACATTTGTTTTTAGAGGCTGCTTTAAGCGTAGTAAGGATTTCTCCATCAGTGAAAGGTTTACATAGATCTGTGGCTTGGGAAGAAGTTATCTGTGGGAGAGTAATCGAGTTCAGAAAGTCCTCAGTGATTGTAGCTTTGATAAATTTTCATGCGCGGAATCAAAGGCATTAAGATTATATAGGGCGGAATAAAAGTCTCTAAAGACTGTCGCAATGTCAGAGGTAGTATATTTTTTAATCTTAGAGGTGGTATATATTTCGGAAATGAAAGATTTACTCTTTCTAGCTTTAACCTGAGCTATCATGAACTTAGTTGGCTTGTCTCCATGGGCATAATATTTGTGTTTAAAGGCTATGAATGCCTTTGCAGATTGGAGGTTTAGTACATTTTTCAATTCTGACTGTAGTGACGTGAGTAGTTGTTCTTTATCAAAGGCTCTAGATTTTTTCTTTAACTTCTCTAATGAGGAAATCTGGTGCAGAAGATCCTGAATTTGCTTATCCCGGGTTTTTTTGACGTGTGTAGCTAATGATATAAATTCCCCTCTAAAGAAAGCTTTGTGAGATTCCCATAAGACTGAAGTAGAGATGTCTTGTGAGTCATTGATACAAAAGAATTCCGTCAATTTATCTTTAAGTGTACTATAGTGGGTGTGATGTTTAAGTAGGGTGTCATTTATTTTCCAATTAGGGGATTGTTTTGGTAGTGAGAAGATGCAAATTTGCATGCTAATTGGTGAGTGGTCAGAAAACACATGAGTTAGAATCTTGGGGTTGGAACAGTTCTGCAGAGTATCAGTGAAGGTGAAAAAGTAATCCAGTCATCTGTATGACTTATGGGGTGCTGAAAAGTGTGTATAATCTTTCTCTTGGGGATGGAAGAACCTCCACACATCCTTGAGTCCAACTTTGTTAAGCGTAAATTTAAGCTTACTGAGGAGTTTGTAGGAGTGAAATGACTGACCTGTGGAGGAATCTTTAAAAGGGTTTAATGCTACGTTAAAATCCCCTCCCAAGAGTACAGTCCCTTCAGCGAAGGCAGAGAATTTCTCTAACATAGTTATTAGCCATGGGATCTGGTTCTGGTTAGGGGCATATATATTTCCTAATGTGACCGTTTGGTTTGCAATCTTGCCTTTGACAAACACATATCTGCCTTCCTCGTCTATAACGTGAGAGGAGTATGTGAAGGAGGTATGTTTGCCTATTCCAATACTGGTTCCGCAGGATGCTCCAGATATGGAAGGGCTGTGATACCAGAATGGGAAATATGACTTATTCATTGTAGGTAAATGGCCTTTTTTAAAGTGAGTTTCTTGAATCATGCATATGTTTATGTGCAGTTTTTTGAAATATGCCAATATCTGACATCTTTTTGAAGGAGCGTTTATACCTCGTACATTGTAGGACATCAGTTTTATGTCAGCCATTTGTTAGTGGGAAGTCCCGATGGTCAATGCTAGTGAAGTACAGTATTGTGTCCATAAGAAGGGGAGATCTGGAGGCGATGGAACCAGCTTTGGAACAAAAAGAAGGGAGAAAGGGGGAGGAAAAGCCATAAGGAAGAGGGAAGGGCAACAAACAATGAATCTAGAGCATTATAACATTGATATTGAGTATCGCCAATGTCAAATAATGTGTTAAAGGTAACATATAAGAGGAACTGTGGGTATGGGAGGGATTGAATTGTCATCTGAAATCTTCAATGCCCCTACCGCTACCAATAAGATATATTTAAAGTAGCAAAATATAACAACCTGAAACTGGAAAATTACATTTATATATCATTTGATGCTTCTAATTCATTCTGGTTTAACCTCTATCCAAAGTGGAGAGAGATCAAGGCATGCGTATGTATTGAATCTTAAAGCATAGAAATGAGTATATTTCAAGCATTTTCTGTGCGGAGTCTCTTTGGAGTCAGCTTTCCTGATCTTCTCCTTACTGTACCCAATCTGTCAGACTGGATGATTTCCCAGGGTGCAGGAGGAGGTATATTTGGAAGGTTGGATAAGTCCTTGACTTGCGCCCAATCTTCTAGTGCAGAGGGGGGTATCTCCAAGGCATCCAGAAGCTTGCCCGCGTTATCTCTGGAGCGAATGGTGCATCTGGTGCCCTCAATTGTAGTTTGAAGGCCAAATGGAAAAAGCCATCTATATTGCACATTTTTTTGCTCTTAATACATCTGTGATGGGTTTTAGAGCCCTCCTTTTCCTCAGGGTGAGGGGAGCAAGATCTTGAAAAATATGTATTTCTTGGTTTTCGATAAGACACATTCCTCCTTCTCTGTGTTGCCTAAGGATTGCCTCTTTAGTGCGAAAGTCCAGGAGGCGGCAAATAACATCCCTTGGGGGATCTTGCGGTTTAGGCCTTGGCCTTAAAGCTCTGTGGACTCTCTTTATGGTTATCTTATCCAAATTATCTTCACCCAGCACTGTAACAAATATTTCTTGGACTGTGGTTAATAAGGACTCAGGAACTATAGTCTCTGGAATGCCTTTGAGTCTGAGGTTATTTCATCTCCCTCTATTGTCCTAATCTTCTACGTAATCAAAAAGAGAATTCAGGTACGTTTGGCACTTCACAAAGTTGTCGTTAGTGGCTGTTGAGTGTTCTCTTATAACAGTGTAAGTTTTCCAGGGATTCAACTCTGTGCCCCAGTGCTTTAAGATCTTGTTTAATGTCAGTCAGATCTTCAGCTAATGGTTGTAGTGCTTTAGCGAGGGCTCTGTCCAGAGTTTTTTGCAAGAAAGCCCTAGAGAGAGGTAGGCCTGATTGGGCCACATATTCAGAGTCACTCACAGCTTCCTCAGCTGAATCTTCTCTAGAAGAAGCCCCTGTCATTTTTGCAGGAGAGTGTGATTTCGATAAAGCAGAGGGTTTTTGAGGAGTGGAGTTGTTTCTTTTCATAAACTTATCCACGTCACCTCGGACACTGCTTGATTTTTCATTGGCACCAGAACTTTTAGGGTTTCCGTACTTAACCATACTGAGCAGGTTGTTGTGTATATGGTAGCGGTGAGGGAGCAAATGGGGGAAGCTCACATGTACATATAAAGAGTTACGTAAGTATGCTCCTCCGTATTGTTGGAGAAAGAAAAAATTCGGTCAGTGGCCCTTTAAGGCAGAGAGTGTCTGCACTGTGGACACTTGTACTTGTTGTAGTGAGTCCTTAATTAAAACCTGACAGTAGATGAGCAAAGTATAAATGTCTATACTGGATCAGGAATTTTATGTAGAGACGCCACTCACCGCTCCTTTGGCCTGTTTCAAGATGGCTACTGGTTTGTACTGAGCACGGGAAGCGATGGCGACTGATCGTCTCACCCGCAGAGCGTTAATGATGTCCTCAAGAATATGCACCCAGTGTAGGTAAGGTATGGATCACTCTGTTTTCTCTTGGAATGTCAGGTAAGACTCATGCAGATCAGCGGAGCAGTAATCAGGAGGTAGCATTCGGTGAGCCCGGAACTTTAGGCCGCGGCTTGAAGTTTGCAGAAGGCTGCACTTTTAAAAGTTCACCGACGTAGCTGTTTTCGGTCTCTAATGAGAGAGGGGGTCTTCTGGAACACAATTAAGGCTGTGTGTTGAAGTTTGTCTCAGGATGAGACCTCTTTCTAACCGCTTTTCAGTCCTGTGAAGAGGAGAGAGCTCCGGACACGTCTTGCTCCGTCGGCTGTTGGCTCCGCCCCCTGCACATCTGTTGTTCTGTCAGGGCTATTGGTTAATACTAAGTCCAGTATGGCCTTCCCTGTAGTCGGGTCCTGAACCAGTTGGGAAAGGTTATTGTCTTTGGTTATTTCCAAGAACCTGTTTCCTTTATGAGATATACAGGTTTCAGTTTCCCAGTCTATATCTGGGTAGTTGAAATCCCCCATAATAACGACGTTATTATGTTTTGCCACCTCGTCTATTTCATTTAGAAGTAGATTTTCTGTGGACTCTGGTATATTAGGTGGTTTATAATATAGTCCTATTAGTATTTTATTATTGTTTTTGGCTCCATTTATTTCTACCCACAGTGACTCCACATGTTCATGTCCCTCACTTATATCTTCCCGGAGTGTGGGCTTTAGACAGGACTTTACATAAAGGCATACCCCTCCCCCTCTACGATTTTGGCGATCCTTTCTAAACAGACTGTAACCCTGTATGTTAACTGCCCAGTCATAGGTATCATCCAGCCATGTCTCAGTTATTCCCACTATGTCATAGTTCTCGTCACACTTCACTAATTCCAGTTCACCAGTTTTATTAGTTTATTTATTAGTTTTATTAGTTGGGTCAGCGATTTCATCTTCCTCACTCTGGTCCTCCTCCTGACATGGTGACCTAACAAGAACCTGACTTAACTGCATCTCATCCTCCTCATCAACCTCTTGAGACACTAATTGTCCTTGACGTATTGGCAACTGTGTCTCATCATCATCGTACACCTCCTCAGACACTAATTGCCGTTCCCCACCGTCATCTTCTTCAGACTGTGGATGCTCATGAGTTTGGGAATCAGGGCACAACATCTCCTCATGTCCCTCTTCAGCGGGCTTGGCGAGAGGACCAAATCAAGGAATGGCAATGAAAAAAGCTCCTTGGAATATTCAAGTGTGGGATCACTTGTTTGCTCAGACTCTGCATGGTGGGAAGAAGGAGGATCAGGGTGAGGATTTTGTTGACCAGACTCTTGGCTACTGAGACTGGACTTTGTGGAAGAGAGGGTGGTGCTTAACCGACTGGAAGCATTATCTGCTGCAATCCAACCAACTACCTGGTCGCACTGGTCTGGCGTCAAGAGTGGTGTCTTGCGCCGCCCTGCTAACTGGGACATGAAGCTAGGAGTTTTGGATGACTTTGTTTCTTGTGCTCTGCCAGCAGGCACAGTTTCACCGCGCCCAGAACCATGGCCTCTGCGTGCACCATCAGCAGCACGCCCACTTCCCTGTCCCTTACTGCTCGCCTTGTGCATATTAAATGGTAAATATGCAAGTGTTTCACAAGTACAGTAGCACAGATTTTTTTAAAGTGTATGAGCAGAAAAATTACACCGAATGTCAGAAATATTTAGAATGCGCAAACATTAAACAGCAGACGCAGTGCAGGTAATGTCGCTGTCACCAACAGCAGGAAAATTTTCACCGAATGTCAGAAATATTTACGATACACAAACGTTAAACAGCAGACGCAGGGGCAGGTAATGTCGCTGTCACCAACAGCAAGAAAAATTAGCGGCAGAAAAAATGACACTGGATTTCAGGTATTTAGGAGACAAAAACGTTATACTGCACATGCAGCACAGGTAATGTCGACTTGATGAGCAGCAGGAAAAATGACACTGGATTTCAAGTATTTAGGAGACAGAAACGTTATACTGCACGCGCAGCACAGGTAATGTCGACTTGATGAGCGGCAGAAAAAATGACACTGGATTTCAAGTATTTAGGAGACATAAACGTTATACGTCAATGCAGCACAGGTAATGTCGCCTTGATTAACGGCAAAAAAAAATGAAATTGGATTTCAGGTATTTAGGAGACATAAACGTTATACTGCACACGCAGCACAGGTAATGTCGCCTTGATTAGCGGCAGAAAAAATGACATTGGATTTCAGGTATTTAGGAGACAGAAACGTTATACTGCACGCGCAGCACAGGTAAGGTCGACTTGATGAGCGACAGAAAAAATTACACTGGATTTCAAGTATTTAGGAGACATAAACGTTATACTTAAATGCAGCACAGGTAATGTCGCCTTGATTAGCGGCAGAAAAAATACACTGGATTTAAGGTATTTAGGAGACAGAAACGTTATACTGCACACGCAGCACAGGTAATGTCGACTTGATGAGCGGCAGAAAAAATGACACTGGATTTCAAGTATTTAGGAGACATAAACGTTATACTTAAATGCAGCACAGGTAATGTCGCCTTGATTAGTGGCAGAAAAAAATGACATTGGATTTCAAGTATTTAGGATACAGAAACGTTATACTGCACATGCAGCACAGGTAATGTCGACTTGATGAGCGGCAGAAAAAATGACACTGGATTTCAAGTATTTAGGAGACATAAACGTTATACTTCAATGCAGCACAGGTAATGTCGCCTTGATTAACGGCAAAAAAAAACTGAAATTGGATTTCAGGTATTTAGGATACAGAAACGTTATACTGCACACGCAGCACAGGTAATGTCGCCTTGATTAGCGGCAGAAAAAATGACATTGGATTTCAGGTATTTAGGAGACAGAAACGTTATACTGCACGCGCAGCACAGGTAATGTCGACTTGATGAGCGGCAGAAAAAATGACACTGGATTTCAAGTATTTAGGAGACATAAACGTTATACTTCAATGCAGCACAGGTAATGTCGCCTTGATTAACGGCAAAAAAAAACTGAAACTGGATTTCAGGTATTTAGGATACAGAAACGTTATACTGCACACACAGCACAGGTAATGTCGCCTTGATTAGCGGCAGAAAAAATGACATTGGATTTCAGGTATTTAGGAGACAGAAACGTTATACTGCACGCGCAGCACAGGTAATGTCGACTTGATGAGCGGCAGAAAAAATGACACTGGATTTCAAGTATTTAGGAGACATAAACGTTATACTTCAATGCAGCACAGGTAATGTCGCCTTGATTAGTGGCAGAAAAAAATACACTGGATTTAAGGTATTTAGGAGACAGAAACATTATACTGCACACGCAGCACAGGTAATGTCGCCTTGATTAGAGGCAGAAAAAATGACACTGGATTTCAGGTATTTAGGAGACAAAAACGTTATACTGCACACGCAGCACAGGTAAGGTCGCCTTGATTAGCGGCAGAAAAAAATGACACTGGATTTCAGGTATTTAGGATACAAAAACGTTATACTCCACATGCAGCACAGGTAATGTCGTTGTGATTAGCGGCAGAAAAAAACACACTGGATTTCAGGTATTTAGGATACAGAAACGTTATACCGCGCATGCAGCACAGGTAATGTCACCTTTATTAGTGGCAGAAAAAAAAGACACCGGATGTCAGGTATTTAGGATACAGAAACGTTATACTGCACACGCAGCACAGGTAAGGTCGCCTTGATTAGCGGCAGAAAAATGACACTAGATTTCAGGTATTTAGGACACAGAAACGTTAGACTGCACACGCAGCAACGGTAATGTCACCTTCATTAGCGGCAGAAAAAAATTACACTGGATTTCAGGTATTTAGGATCCAGAAATGTTATACTGCACATGCAGCACAGGTAATGTCGCTTTGATTAGCGGCAGAAATAAAATACACTGGATTTCAGGTATTTAGGATACAGAAACGTTATACTGCACACGCAGCACAGGTAATGTCGCCTTGATTAGTGGCAGAAAAAATGACACCGGATGTCAGGTATTTTGGATACATACATTTTATACTGCACGCCCAGCACAGGTAATGTTGCCTTGATTAGCGGCAGAAAAAATGACACTGGATTTAAGGTATTTAGGATACAAAAACGTGATACTGCACATGCAGAAGAGGTAATGTCGCCTTGATTAGCAGCAGAAAAAAATGGCACCGAATTTCAGGTATTTAGGATACAAAAACTTTATACTGCACACCCAGCACAGGTAATGTTGCCTTGATTAGCGGTAGAAAAAAATACACTGTATTTAAGGTTTTTAGGATACATAAACGTTATACTGCACACGCAGCACAGGTAATGTCGTCTTGATTAGCGGCAGAAAAAATGACACCGGATGTCAGGTATTCAGGATATAGAAACGTTATAATGCATACGCTGCACAGGTGGTGTTAAGGTCAGGCAAACTTGTGCAATTTTTGCCCCAAAAGAAAAATATATTGCAGCCAGATATAAGAATAGTCCTTAAAAGGACTTTTGGGTCTTTTAGTTAGTCCCAACATTTTTTTATTAAGCAGTAAAGAAAATACAAAGGACATAGTGAATAATTGCATAAACAATAAGAGATTAGACAATCCAAAATATACCGTGTACATGACACAGAAAAATACATAAATCCACGTTGTCCTGGTAATTATACACGAATTGGCAAAAATAATGCAAACAAAATGCAAACATAGTTTAAGGGGGGGGTTAGGCAATGTGGGGAAGGGGTGGGGGGAGTCAGGAAACAGACAAGGTAAACCTGGGAAGGGGGTAAAGGAGGGGAAAGGGAATTGTCCCAGATATGGGTAAGATATTTATTACCATATTGGGTGTATATATATATATATATATATATATATATATATATATATATATAAATTACATACACTTCGAGGAAGAGACATTTTTTAAGTAGGTCATCTAACATCCATTTTCCGATATGCTCTCCAGGGTTCCCAGATTTTACAGAATATATGGGGGGTGTTTGTCATATGCTCCCAATGTGCTATTTGCTCCAGTCTGTAGACTTTGTCACATTTTAATTGCCATATAGACAAAGGGGGAGTTTTGTCAGACTTCCAATAAGAGGCTATCACAGTTCTGGCAACTGCACATAAGTGGGTGATCAACCGCTTGTTTTCAGCGGGAAAGGTTTCCTCTCTCAATTGGCTAAGAAGGGCAATTTGGGGCGTAAGATTTAACTGCTATCCATACAACTCAATATTGTCCCAAAAGGTTTTAATCATAGGGCACATCCACCAAATGTGGAGAAAGGTGCCAACTTGAGAGTTACATCTCCAGCACACATTGCTGGTTGAGGGGAAAATTTTTTGCAATCTCTCTGGAGTGTAATACCACCTGGTCAACACCTTATAATGATTTTCTTGTAGGCGGACACATCTCGACACCTTCGGAGTAAGGCCCAACAAGTAGTCTCTATCCTTAGGGTCAAAAGTAATATCTAAATCTTGTTCCCATTTGGTTAAGAAGGGGTGGGTATTAGAAGCAGCTTTGTTCAGCAAAACTGAATATACATGTGAAATAATCTTTTTCTGTGGTTTACTGGCCAGTACTAGAGTTTCAAATTTGGTGGGCGAGGAGGAACCCTCTGTCGGATGGTGACCTTTCAGGTAGTGGAGGACATGTATCAGTTGAAAGTGAGAGAGTGTTGAGACTCTCCCAGACTTTTTCAAAAGCATAGTAACATAGTTTGTAAGGCCGAAAAAAGACATCTGTCCATCCAGTTCAGCCTGTTTTCCTACAAGTTGATCCAGGGGAAGGCAAAAAAAACCCTGTGAGGTAGAAGCCAATTTTCCTCACTTTAGGGGGAAAAATTCCTTCCCGACTCCAGTCAGGCAATCAGAATAACTCCCTGGATCAACGACCCATCTCTTTCAAAAGCTCTATGGAGATACCTGCTTCTGAATATAAATCAACTATGGGTGTTGAGTTAGATTTAGAGAGATCAGAGAGAGTAGATATAAACTGTGGGGAGGCAGCTAATAGTACATCCCGTATTTGGAGTAAGGGAGATATAAAGGGTGAGAGCAGTTGCTTAGATAATGAGGAGTGCCAAGATAAGAGTGTAGCATTGGTTAGGGGGTCTAATGACGTACCTACTGGTAGTTTCGCTAACTGAGGGCACATTAGTAAAGATCTCAATGGAAACTGGATATTCGCTTGTTCCGCCTGCAAATCCAATCTTTCAACGTCACCTCTTAACCACTCCAGACTTCTCATACCCTGCATAGCCCTATAGTAATTATGAAAATCAGGCACTCCCATACCACCTTTTGTGCATGACTGTGAGACTAGAGAGAAGGGGAGGCGTGATTTTCCGTTTTTCCATAAAAAACGTACTATGATTTTCCTGATTTTCGAGAAGAAAGACCTTGGAAGATGAATTGGGATAGTTTGAAGGTAATACAGTATTTTTGGCAAAATAACTGTTTTAATTAGGCTTCTTCTACCAAACCAGGAGTCAAAAGGGATGTCCCAAGAGTCAATGGTCTTTTTTATTGTTGATGGCAATGATTGGTAGTTTTCCTTAAAAAGATGTTCCAGCTGGGGGGTGACATTAATTCCCAGGAATTTAACAGAAGTCGTAGACCAATTAAAGGGGGTCGTTCTCTCTAACTTGTTTTGGATCTCACTAGGAAGGGAGACATTCAACACCTGGGACTTCGATAAATTAATTTTAAAGTTAGAAAATAAGCTAAATTGCTCCAAAATATTGGTTACTACAGGGAATGCCTCTTCAGGATTCACAATTATGAGTAGAAGGTCATCAGCAAAGGCAACTAACTGGTGTTGCACACCCGCAAGGTCAACCCCTTTAATGTCTTTATGTAAGCGAAATGCTTGCAGTAAAGGTTCCACCGTAAGTACAAAAAGCAGGGGGGAAAGTGGGCATCCCTGTCTTGTCCCATTACCAATGTGAAAGGATGGTGAAAGATTGTCATTTACCAATACTCTAGCTGATGCACTATACATGGCCATCACTGCAGTAATAAATTGTGAAGGTAACATAAATTTCTGTACAACCCTTGTCATGAAGCAACCAATCTATGCGATCAAAACCAGTGGTAGTGACGATCGCTGTACATAATGGATTATATGTAGCAAGCGAGCTACATTCATACGTCCTTCTCTACCAGCTACGACCCCAACTTGATCCCTATGGATCAGTGTAGGAAGGAGGGGTTGAAGGCGAAGAGCAAGCATTTTAGCGATGAGTCATAGTTTAACCCTTTCACGACCGGAGCTTTTTTCGGTTCTGCATTTTCGTTTTGCGCTCCCTGCCTTCAAACAGCCATAACTCTTTTATTTTTCTGTTCACATAGCTGTATGAGGGCTTGTTGTTTGCGGGACAAGTTGTACTTTCCAACGCCACCATTTAATATTGCATACGGTGTAGTGGGAAGCGGGAAAAAAATTCCAAACCGGGTGAAATTGCAAAGAAAACGCTATTCCGCTACAGTTCTACGGGTTTCTTATTTACAGCATTCGATGTGCATTAAAACTGATCCGTTACTTTCATTCTACTGGTCAGTACGAATCCGGCAATACCTAATATGTATAGTTTTTCCTGCGTTTAGATGGTGATAAAATAATTAGAAAGTTGCCCTTTTTTTTTTTTTTTTTTTTCCTTGTCATATATTGACCCCTATAACTTTTTGGTATTTATGTGTACAGAGCTGTATGGGGGCTCATTTTTTGCGGGGCGGTCTGAAGTTTTTATTGATACCATTCTGGGGTGTGTATGACTTTTTGATCACTTTTATTTAATTTTTTTTAGAAAAAAAAAGGGACAAAAAACTGCGAATCGCCATTTGGACGCTTTTTTCCGCCACACAATTCGCCGTATTGAAATTTTTTTTTATATTTTAAAAGTACGGGCGTTTTCGGTCACGGTGATACCCATGATGTCTATATTTATTGTTATTTAGGTATTTATTTTTTACTTATACGGAAAGGGGGGTGATTTGAACTTTTATATCTTTTTTATTTTTTATATCTTTTTTAACATTTTTTTTTAATTTTTCTGTGATTATTTTAAAGCTCAAATATCATCTGATCTATTGTGTTTTGTTTTTTTTCTTTATGAGCAATCATGGATTTACTAGATGCAGTTAAAACCATGAATTGCTCATTTCTTATCCTGGCCTGCCATCTAGTGGCCAGAATAAGAATTGCAGTTTGAAAACTGTAATCCTCACCAGCGAGGATTATAGTTTTCATATGGTGTACAGACACCCCGATTGGCCAATCGGGGCGTCTGTACACCACCCGGAAGCGTGGGCTTCCGGGTTCAGACGCATCCTGATGCCGTGATCACGTGTGATCACGGCATCAGAAGGCCCTGGAAGTCTCCGCAGACGGAGGTAAGATGCGGCAAGTCTCTGCTGTTAGAAACAGCAGAGACTTGCCGGCCATGACGCCCGCCGCACCCGCGAGCGGGCGTCATGTCCCCGCACCGCCCGCGCGCCGTACATGTACGGCGGCGGTCGGGAAGGGGTTAAGAGTGAGATAGGCCTATAGCTGGAGCATATCTTAGGATCTTTCCCTTCTTTATTCCCTTCTTTAGGAATAATGGTGATCTGGGCAGCTAACAGATGTGGGGGTAAAATATTTCCTTGCAGGATGCTATTACAGACCAAAAGAAGCTGGGGCAGCAATATATCCTGGAAGGTCCTGTAGTAATATGTAGACAACCCATCAGGGCCCGGACTTTTTCGTTGAGGAGTGTTTTTCAGCGCTTTGCGGAGTTCTAGTAATGTGAATGGTGCAGCTAATGTTTTAGCCCGCTCTCAAGGAAGAGTCCGCAGGTTCAGGGAGTTTAACCAGTGATCTATTTTATCAGTTCTCTCTGCCTTCTCAGAAGTGGACTCGTGTGGTCTAAGATTATATAGTTTTTTATAGTAGTCTTTAAAGGCATCCGCAATTAGTGATGTATTATGCACAAGGCAGTCTGACATATCTTTAATACAGTGGATATATGAAGAAGCTTTATGCTTTTTAATTTGTGACATCATAAACCTTGAAGCTTTATCACCATAATAACGAAACTGCGCCGATAAATAAAGTTTTGCTGTTTTGGTATTTAAAAGGGATTTGAGTTCAGATCTCATGAAATCTAGGGCTCTCAGATCAGCTTCTGATAATGTATTTTTATGGCTAATTTCTAGCGCTGCAATTTTCTTTTGGATATCAGATATCTGCTGAGTTCTTTGTTTTTTAATATAAGACCCCAAAGATATAAACTTACCCCTAACAACTGTTTTATGAGCCTCCCAGATAATTCCCGGAGCAAGCTGAGGAGAACTATTCAAAGAGAAGTACTCTTCAAGTAGGGATTTCACTTCATGGACATGTTCCAGTTTATCTAAAAGGGTTTCATTCAAGCGCCATCAGTATTCACCTGCGGTAAGTTGTGGAATAAGAAATTCCAGAACAACCGGAGCATGGTCTGATAATAGGATGGAATCTATCGAAGCGGATATACATAGTGACAAAAGGTGGGATGGAGCAAATATGTAATCAAGTCTCTGGTACGATCTATGAGCTGTAGAATAAAAAGAGTAGTCTCTATCAACTGGGTGGAGTACTCTCCAAATATCTGAGAGCCCTAGACCATTCAGTGACATTTTAATTTTCCTCAGTGCTAATTGTGAAATTGCAGATGAACCTGTGGAGTCTAATCGGGGTTCAAGAGCTACATTAATGTCACCTCCCAGAACTGTTATGCCCTCTGCAAATTCTTGCAGCAGTTGAGCAGTAGCTGATATCCACTTAGATTGACCCTAATTTTGGTGCATACCAATTGCCAAATGTATAAACCTGAGAACCGACTACTGCCTTCACAAAACCATAGGGTCAGAGAGGACCGAGCGCACCACAAAGGGGAATTTTTTGTGAATGGCGATACAAACACCCTTAGGGCGATACAAACTTGCGGAATAGGGGCGGGCCCGTTTACCTCTATGGGCGGCACGCTATCTTGCTGAGCCGCGGCTCAGCAAGAAAAGATAGAGCATGTCCTATACTTGTCCATACGCACGGACAAGTATAGGCGTTTTCAATGGGGCTGCCCGGCGTGTGTTCCGAGTGCTGCGGCCGTCTGAACGGGGCCTAAGTGTGAGAAATAGAAGAAGTACTATGGTACCATTTATTAAATACCAGATGTTCTAGTTTTGGAATGTGACCAGTTTTAAAGTGGGTTTCTTGCATCATTACTACATCGATGCATTGTTTACATAACATGTGACATATCTGACTCCTCTTAGATGGTGCACTCAGTCCCCTCACATTGTAAGAGCATATTTTTATAGACGCCATATCGTGTATCTGGGACGTAAGCTCAGTGGTCTATGGATGTGCGTGGTCTCTTCTACAGTAAAAACTAAGATCCCAAATGGTTGTCTCTGGGCATGATTAGGGATGGGTAGGGAGTAAGGGATAAACCATATATTAACTATAACAAGCCACCTCAAGGGTGGATAAACTGGGAGCCTTCTAGAGGTCCTAAACATATCCCTAGAAGATGAAATGTAAAAAGGCAAAGTAAGCCAAGATGTAATGTAGACAATTAGCCAAATACTTAATATTATAGGAAGACCTAACCAGGTCCTACTAAACATAGTGGAAGGAGTTGAAGGAGGGTAGAGCATAACTCACAATGAGCGAATCCAGGGGCAGTGGGCACTCAACTGTACATCTCTCCAAAAATATTCAATGACATATATGTCTTTAACATTAGTGAGGAGGTCAAATATGCAATCTAAAGCGATGAATTACGTTATGCAACCCTTTAAATATATATAATACACCTCTCTGTAAAATAGTATAAGAGCAAATATCCCATCTGAGGCTCAAGAGAGACAGTAGTTCACCACTATAGTTAAAGTTATCAACTTTGATCTACAGTGTCTGATATTAGTCCTTCTCTAGAAATGGTTAGCGCCAAAAACCCAAAAGACTATCAGAAAAGCACTGTAGTTGTGCACAATAGCTTAAATGAAAAACCTGAGTGTTTAGAAGATAGTCATATCAAGACACGCGATGTCCCACGATGGCATACTGGGAGTAGATGAAAGGCGACGGCATTAATCAATGATCCAGCGTCCTCAAACTGGGTTGTCTGGTTGATGCAACGTGGAAATCTTCCGCTGCTTTCTCTTTTGTTTTGGAGCCCTGCTCGGCAACCAAGATTCCACATACGGTAGATCTGGAAATGAAGTTAAATCTTTCACCAAGGTCCAATCCTCCATTTGTAGATCCTCTATGTTTAAGATCGAGTAGACCCTAGTGAGGTCATTCAGTGAGCGGATAACTAGCTTCCTACCAGGGAAGGTAATCAGGAGGCCGAAGGGATGTAGCCATCGATACATGATCTTTTTCTCCCTGAGGATCTCCAGCAGCAGTTTAAGCACTCTCCTTTTTTGTAATGTGATAGATGAGAGGTCTTGAAAAATAGAGACTGTGGCACCTGCAAAGGTGAGGCGTGTGGTTGTACGTGCTGCTTTCAGAATTTTCTCTTTCACCTGAAAGTTTACCATGCGGCATATAATATCCCGAGGCGGGTCAGTATCTTTTGGTAAGGGCCGTAAAGCCCTATGGGCCCTGTCCATAGCAAGGTCCGAGGTCGTGACATCCCCTAGCAGATTAGTAAAGAACTCAGTCAGGGCCGCCATGATGGCGTCCCATTGGATAGACTCAGGGAGGCCTTTCAAACAGAGGTTATTCCGCCTACCTCTATTGTCCTGATCTTCCAGCAGATTGTAAATGGTATTGATATGTGCTTGGGCCGAATCCAGACTATGTGAAACTGCAGCATCAAATTTGATCAATGATAACAGGTTTGTTTCCAATGAATCAACTTGCTCCCCTAGTTGCTGAATGTCTTTCTTTATGTCTTTTAATTCTTGGATGAGGGGTTCAATTGTTTCCTGCAGGAGTTCCCTCATGAACGATCTGGAGACAGGTCTTTTCTCCAGGTCTCTATTCTCTAGAGAGTCACTTTCTCTGTCATCTTCCGAGTCATCGGGGAGGCCCTTGTCTGCACGCGTGGTTTTACCCGGCGCCATCTTGGTGTCTAGCCGGAGGGTCAGCTTTCTTCATATATTTCTCCAGTCCTCCGGTGCACGAAGTCGACCTTTGCGATCCAGGAGTGTCCTTAGACTTTTCTCTCCCAACTTTGCCCATTTTTAGGAGGTTTTGTTTGCTTTAAAAGCCCGCTTCCCAGCGATTCACTGCAGAGCTTACGAACACGCTTGCATCCGGCTCTGCTGCTAGGCTCCGCCCCCCGACTTTTGGGTCTTTTAAACAGAACAACTAGCCCTGCCTAGCCAAATCCTATCCCCACACTATCTGTCCCTCCTCACGCAAACGTTATACAGCAGACGCAGCACAGGTAATGTCGCCTTGATTAGCGGCAGAAAAAAATGACACTGGATTTCAGGTATTTGATATATAGAAACGTTATACTGCACACGCAGCACAGGTAATGTTGCCTTGATTAGCGGCAAAAAAAAGACAATGGATGTCAGGTATTTAGGATACAGAAACGTTATACTGCACACGCTTCACAGGTAATGTCGCCTTGATTAGCGGCAGAAAAAATGACACTGGATGTCAGGTATTTAGGATACAGAAACGTTATAATGCACATGCTGCGCAAGTGGTGTTAAGGTCAGGCAAAATTATGCAATTTTTGCCCCAAAAGAAAAAATATACTGCAGCCAGATATAACAATAGTCCTTAAAAGGACTTTTGGGTCTTTAAACTGAACAACTAGCCCTGCCTAGCCAAATCCTATCCCTACACTATCTGTTCCTCCTTGCGCAAACGTTATACAGCAGACGCAGCGCAGGTAATGTCGCCTTGATTAGCAGCAGAAAACAATACCCCGGATGTCAGGTATTTGGAATACAGAAACGTTATACAGCACACGCTGCGCAAGTGGTGTTTAGGTCAGGCAAACTTGCACAATTTTTGCCCCCCCCAAAAAATAAAATATTGCAGCCAGATATAAAAATAGTCATTAAAAGGACTTTGGGGTCTTTTAAACAGAAAAACTAGCCCTGCCTAGCCAATTTCTATCCCTACACTATCTGTCACTCCTTGCAGCAGCTCTCCCTGACTCAGACTGAGCCGGGTCACATGTCACCGGGTGCTATATAGCACCCGATGACGCGTTCCCGGCCAGCCAATCACTGTAATGCCAGTAGCCAACATGGCTACGGCATTACAGTGAATGCCAGTACTCCTCTGCACGCTGATTGGCTGCTTAGCAGCCAAGAAACGTGCGGGGAAGGGACTCGAGCATTGCCATATTCGGGGACTCGAGCATACCGTATTCGGCCGAGTATGCTCACTCATCACTACTAATAACCAGTGGCGTACCTCTAATAGAGGCAGACCACGCAGTTGCTATGGGGCCCATAGGGGAAGGGGGCCAAGCTGTGCAGGAAAGGCCCGCCCCCTTATTACATTAGTACAACTACTCTGGTCTAGAGTTATTGCCAGCACCTCTGGCTACGCCTTCCAGATCTCCTCACTGCTTGTCCTCAGCAGGTTGTGCTCTGGCTTCGCCCTCCCCCGCCGGAAAGGCCTGGATCCTACCTTGAGGAGATGCCTTTTAGCATCCGGCAGCAGCCTGCACATGTCCTCAGGGGCTGCACTGCTGAGGAGAGGTCCGTTTTTCAGAAGCTACAGCAAGATGTGCTGCTGCCATCAGAAGTCTTCCCAGTGCTCCTCTCCCCCACTCTGCTCCTCTTCCCTGTCCTGGCACACTGCAGAGTCCTCCTCTGCTGTTATGTAATCCATGTGCAGCAGTCGGGACAGAGGAAGAAGGGAAGAGAGCCTGCACTGCCTGCTGAGGAGAAGATATACTCCCATAATTTCTATTTACCCTGGAGACCTGCTCAGAAGGTAAGTGTGTTCCAGTGCAATATGTATGTGTTTACATATATGTAGTGTACTGTACTCTGTACATATGTATGTGCAGGGGCAGGCTAGCAAGTTTTGGCCTGGGGGGCAAGCACACAGCACTGGCCCATGTGTAGCGGCCCACCCTTAACCTGTTTAAGTCCACCTACCATAAGGGCAGTTTAGGGAAAAGGGCTTTAAATCATCAAAAGGTGGCAGCCCAGGGGCGTCGCTAGGGCTTTTTATCCGGGGCAGGGCCCCGAATCAATCTACCACTGCCCCGAACCTCGGGACTGGTGGAGATAGCTGCAGTGCAACCCGATCCTCTAAGGGGGCCCCCTGCTTCAGTCGGGACTCCAGAGTGGGGAACACCCTGTATATTTATAAGTCTAGTTTAGACTCTAATTTTAAAATACTCATGTGGGGATTTGAACTCACAACCTTCTACATCACAGGCAAGTACCTTAACCACTGGGCTATGGAGCTCAGTGTTAAGCAAATGATGAAAAACCTCATAGAAGTTCTCTTGTATAATGCAAGAGAACCTCTTAGGAGGTTTTTCAATATCAGAGAAACCTCTATGAGGTTTTTCACCATTGACTTAAAGGGGTTATCCCATGAATAATGTAAAAAATGAAACTCAGATATCATATAGTATGTGACAACCTCTTTCTAACAAGGCTAGAACCAGCCCTGTACCTCACATGAATCCAAATTCCCCAGAAATCTAGCATCTCCCTGCTAGATTTAATCCAGCTGACAGCTCAAGGGAGTGTCTTTACTGCTGCAGCTCAGGAGGCATGTCTCAGTTCTCCCTATCAAGCTCAGGAGGCAGCTGAAAGATTAAACTGAGCATGTGCGGCCTTCTCAGTGAGCAGGTCAAAGAAATAAGAAATTAAGTTGCACTATACTGATACATTTTACTGAATAACTCCGTAGCTATACAAAATCATTAATTACATGCAGTTACAAAAGTGTTTAGATCCAGGTGCTGGTTTGAAAACTGTGGAATATTTTTCGTGGGACAACCCCTTTAACACTGAGCTCAATAGCCCAGTGGTTAAGGTACTTGCCTGTGATGTAGTAGGTTGTGAGTTCAAATCCCCACAGGAAATTTTGAAAATAAAGGCTAAATAAAGCTTAAGTACACAGCCTGTCATTTTGGGGTGTGTTTATTACTTTTTATTCAATTTTCTTGGGAGATAAAGTGTTCTGTTACACCATATAGGCGAACTTCTTTTCAATATTTTAAAAGTATGGGTGTTTTTGCATGCCTATAATGCCATTTTGTTCTTTTTTTTGTGTGGAGAATGGGGTGATTTTACGTTTTTTTTAAATATTTTCAAAACTTTTTTTTATTTTTTACTTTTTAAGTCCCCTAAGTGGACCACAACTTACAATCATCAGATGTAAATTGCTCCATTAGTCTGTATTGAAATCATTATATCACAGTTCACTGCTGCCACCTAGTGGCCTGAACTGGGATATACTAACAATGAACCTGGAAGCCTGGTACAGGCTGAGGCTTATTTACAGAACAGGGTGTTTTCACCAATCTTCGCTGGTGGAAAGCGCGCCTGAAGAGAAATCCCGCGTCAGGACGTAGTATGCGCACGATGACCTGACGCTGCATATGGGGGTTGAGTGGGCTCATATGGGGGCTGAGTGGGCTGATTTGAGGTCTGATGGGGGCCGAGTGGGCTGATTTAAGGTCTGATGGGGGCTAAGTTGGCTGATCTGAGGTCTGATGGGGGCTGAGTGGGCTGATCTGAGGTCTGATGGGGGCTGAGTGGGCTGATTTAAGGTCTGATGGGGGCTGAGTGGGCTGATCTGAGGTCTGATGGGGGCTGAGTGGGCTGATTTAAGGTCTGATGGGGGCTTAGTGGGCTGATTTAAGGTCTGATGGGGGCTGAGAGGGCTGATCTGAGGTCTGATGGGGGCTGAGAGGGCTGATTTAAGGTCTGATGGGGGCTGAGAGGGCTGATCTGAGGTCTGATGGGGGCTGAGAGGGCTGATTTAAGGTCTGATGGGGGCTGAGTGGGCTGATCTGAGGTCTGATGGGGGCTGAGTGGGCTGATCTGAGGTCTGATGGGGGCTGAGTGGGCTGATCTGAGGTCTGATGGGGTCGGAAAAGGTGATCTGAGGTCTGATGAAAAATATTTTTTTCTTATTTTGCTACTCTAAAATCTGTGGTGCATCTTATAAAGCGAAAAATACAGTAACTGTGTTGTTAGCGCATTATTACAAAATTTTTGGCCCCACTTTTGATTTTGCCCAGAGCCACATTTTGTCTAAAACTGTGACTGTGGGTGTTTTTATGCCGGGGGGTGTGACTGAGGGCCATATTCATTGGGGCTTGGGCCCCGGATCTTTTGAGACCCTAGCAATGCCTCTGCGGCAGCCGATTGTGTTTTCATGTTGGATCCCAGATACATGACATGGCTGAGTCCGTAGCAACAGCTTGATCATTAGAGGGACCAGATTTACCAACTCCTGAGCTCAAAAGTTTCCATTGACTACAATGGGGTCTGCTCAGGATGCTGCTCCTTTACCAAAAGGGTCTTGAATGCAGAACTTTTCTGTCTGGTCTTTTTGACAGAATCTGTGACAGTGACCCGAGCGCAAATGTGAATGGATAGTATTAGGCCTCTTTCACACGACAGCATTTTTTGCGGGCTCCGATCCGCATTTTTCACATGAAAAATGCGGACCCATTCATTTCTATGGGCCCGCAAAAAATGCGGGCAGCACACCGTGTGCTGTCCGCATCCGTTGCTCCGTTCCGTGGCCCGCAAAAAAAAGTAGAGCATGTCCTATTCTTGTCCGTTTTGCGGACAAGGATAGGCAATGTTACAGTGGATCCGCAAAAAATACGGATGCCATACGGACGCCATCCGTTTTTTTTGCGGATCCGCAATTTGCGGACCGCAAAACACAACGTTCGTGTGAAAACAGGCCTTAGACGTATAGCATCAGATGTATGTTTAACACACAAATACAGAGCAAGAACCAAGATCACTACATACACACAGCACCAGCACCAGAACCAAACCTATAAGTCAAACACAGCACCAGAACCAAGATCAATACTTACATTCAGCACCAGAACCAAGTTCACTGCATGAATACAACACCAGAACCAGGCCCATATGTCAAATACAGCAACAAAATCAACAAGAAATATAGCACCATAACAAAACCCATAAGTCAAATACAGCACCAGAACCAAGTTCACTACATACATACAGCACCAGAACCAAGTTCTCTACATAAATACAGCACCAGAACCAAGTTCTCTACATAAATACAGCACTAGAACCAAGTTCTCTACATAAATACAGCACCTGAACCAAAGTTCTCTACATACATACAGCACCAGAACCAAGTTCACTACATAAATACAGCACCAGAACCAAGTTCACTACATAAATACAGCACCAGAACCAAGTTCTCTACAGTCATGGCCAAAAGTTTTGAGAATGACACAAATATTATATTTTCACATGATCTGCTGCCCTCTGGTTTTATGTGTGTTTGTCAGATGTTTTTATCACATACAGAAATATAATTGCAATCATATTATGAGTAACAAAAGCTTATATTGACAGTTAGAATGAGTTAATGCAGCAAGTCAATATTTGCAGTGTTGACCCTTCTTCTTCAGGACCTCTGCAATTCTCCCTGGCATGCTCTCAATCAACTTCTGGACCAAATCCTGACTGATAGCAGTCCATTCTTGCACAATCAATGCTTGCATTTTGTCAGAATTTGTAGGTTTTTGTTTGTCCACCGGTCTCTTGATTATTGACCACAAGTTCTCAATGGGATTAAGATCTGGGGAGTTTCCAGGCTATGGACCCAAAATCTCTATGTTTTGTTCCCTGAGCCATTTAGTTATCACCTTTGCTTTATGGCAAGGTGCTCCATCATGCTGGAAAAGGCATTGTTGATCGCCAAACTGCTCTTGGACGGTTGGGAGAAGTTGCTCTCGGAGGACATTCTGGTACCATTCTTTATTCATGGCTGTGTTTTTAGGCAAGACTGTGAGAGAGCTGATTCCCTTGGCTGAGAAGCAACCCCACGCATGAATGGTTTCAGGATGCTTTACAGTTGGCATGAGACAAGACTGGTGGTAGCGCTCACCTCATCTTCTCCGAATAAGCTGTTTTCCAGATGTCCCAAACAATCGAAAAGGGGATTCATCAGAGAAAATGACTTTACCCCAGTCCTCAGCAGTCCACTCCCTGTACCTTTTGCAGAATATCAGTCTGTCCCTGATGTTTTTTCTGGAGAGAAGTGGCTTCTTTGCTGCCCTCCTTGAGACCAGGCCTTGCTCCAAGAGTCTCCGCCTCACAGTGCGTGCAGATGCACTCACACCTGCCTGCTGCCATTCCTGAGCAAGCTCTGCACTGCTGGTATCCCGATCCCGCAGCTGAAACACTTTTAAGAGACAGTCCTGGCGCTTGCTGGTCTTTCTTGGGCGCCCTGGAGCCTTTTTGGCAACAATGGAACCTCTCTCCTTGAAGTTTTTGATGATGCGATAGATTGTTGACTGAGGTGCAATCTTTCTAGCTGCGATACTCTTCCCTGTTAGGCCATTTTTGTGCAGTGCAATGATGACTGCACGTGTTTCTTTAGAGATAACCATGGTTAACAGAAGAGAAACAATGATGCCAAGCACCAGCCTCCTTTTAAAGTGTCCAGTGGTGTCATTCTTACTTAATCATGACAGATTGATCTCCAGCCCTGTCCTCATCAACACCCACACCTGTGTTAATGGAGCAATCACTGAAACGATGTTAGCTGGTCCTTTTAAGGCAGGGCTGCAATGATGTTGAAATGTGTTTTGGGGGATAAAGTTAATTTTCTAGGCAAATGTTGACTTTGCAAGTAATTGCTGTTAAGCTGATCACTCTTTATAATGTTCTGGAGTATATGCAAATTGCCATTATAAAAACTGAAGCAGTAGACTTTGTAAAAAAATAATATTTGTATCATTCTCAAAACTTTTGGCCATGACTGTTCATAAATACAGCACCAGAATCAAGTTATCTACATAAATACAGCACCAGAACCAAGTTCTCTACATAAATACAGCACCAGATTCAAGTTCTCTACATAAATACATCACCAGAACCAAGTTCTCTACATAAATGTGTACCTGGTGAAGGGGTGTGGTTTGCAATCCCAGGTGCGATAAATTACTGTACATAGCTAAACTCTTATAGAGCTTGCTCTGACTTTGGCCTTGCTTTGTAAGTGGGCTGTGTATAAGTGGAGATAAAAAAAACGGAGTTTAAGACCAGAAGCAAAAAGTAAGGTTGGAGAGATTTTCCTTGTGTGTAGTTAACTTGATTTGTAGTCCTCCAGCTACAGCAAACCACAACTAATCACATATTTACTGTTTTTCTGTACTGTACTGTATATCCCCATCTAGCAGGTGCTCCATGGACAATGCTACCAAGTGTGTGTCCTGTGCAATGTATGCATGCCTTGAAGAGCCATTAAAGGGTGAATACATTTGCACTAGATGCAATCACGTTGCATATTAGGAAGCCCAGATCTTGGATCTAAATAAGCAGCTTGACATACTTAGGGGCATTAAACACCTGGAGAGAGGCTTAGACCTCACAGTGCAGGCACTGGCTGGGGTTAGTGAAGAGGAGGAGGGAGGAGATGGGCAAGTGCAGGACTATCAGGTCAGCAGTTGGGTTAATGTAGTAAGGAGGGGTAGAGAGAAAAGTGCCAGGGAGGCTAGTCCTGAGCTGGAACGCCCTAGTAAATATGCCTGTTTGGCTGATATTAGGGATGAAAGCCCAGGACCAGCGACACTGCAGCAGGCCATTTCTCCTAGAAACCAGGAGGATGACCGCTGCAGGAAGGATGGGAAAAGGAGAGCAGCAAAGGACAGACTGGTGGTAGGGGACTCTATTATTAGGCGGACAGACAGGGTCATCTGTCGCCGAGACCATAAATACCGAACAGTGTGTTGTCTCCCGGGTGCTCGGGTTCGGCATATCGCGGATTGGATTGACAGATTGCTGGGTGGGGCTGGGGAAGACCCGGCGGTCATGGTACACATTGGCACCAATGACAAAGTCAGGGGGAGATGGAAGGTCCTTAAAAATAATTTTAGGGAACTGGGGGGGCGTGGCTAACCGCAGAGCAGCCAAGACGTGACTCAGAGAGCTCTCTGAAAACCTTAGTTAATCCTTGGCCATCTGTGGTTATAATTACCCAAAAACTTATATACAGGCTCAGAATTACTGCCTTACAACACCAGCTACCGTTTGATGTGTGGAGGACTGCCGGTGAAAGAGGGAAGCCGACGGAAGCATCCCCGGCCTGAGCGGCCCACGAGGCCTACACCTGCTGGTGAGAAGACCGAGTAGTGCTGGACTTCAACACTGTCCGACACGCCTGAAAACCCTCTCCTACTCTTCTGTAGGAGTCTCCTACCTCAAGATCCGGGGACTGTATTTGCCGCACGACGGTACATCTAAGCCGGAGGACTCGCTGCAGAGATCTGAGAGCCCGCAAGACCTGTTTTGATCCGCCGCACTACACGGCAGTGCTGCAGAGGCCGAAGACCGCCCGCCGGATCGGGTAAGGACCCGCTGCAGGCAGCGACCCAAAAGACACCACAGGCTCTCGATCCCAAGCTAGTGTGGACTGTCCGTTTCTCCCCCTCCCCTCTGAGGGGGTAGAGCAGTGCCTGTGTAAGCGAACAGAGCTCCGGACACTAAGGCCTACATGGTGTGGTCACCTCGTGGCTGCAGAGAGAGTTGACACAGGAGCCTGTTAGAGCAACGGTGTTTAATCCACCTGCAACACACCGATTTCAAGCTAATTACTCACTACTGCTCATATGTAAAGATTAAACTGGGCTGATTGAGACCCAGCATTCTTAGCTATTATCAACATGGTCAAAATAGGTAATAATAACCCAAAGTCTACCAATTCAAGGGGTGAGATGGACAAGTATATGAAGAAATCGGGTATAGGAGCTACTGCCCATAAAATGACCACTCCATCAAAAAATGCGCTCCCCATGGCCTCATTGGACACTGGGGCTGAATCAGACAGTGAGATGGAAACCTCATCTCAGCAGGACACTCTCCCAATATCCCGCTCTTTCCTGCAAAAATCATTGGATAAGGCTCTGGCGAAAGCCCTGGACCCTCTGTCTAAAGATTTGCAAGATATAAAGCAAGATATTAAACATATTGGCTCTAGGGTAGAGCAGCTGGAATCTGCGCAAGTAAACGTCTGTAACTTCAGTATCGCTGTTTCAGCAAGCATGTCCGCCTGTCAAAGTTACTTAAACATGGCCTTTGACGCTCTGGAAGACCAAGAGAACAGAGGCCGCAGAAATAACTTGAGAATAAAGGGTCTGTCTGAAACAGTGGGAAATGCTGACTTGCAACCTACGGTACTCCAGATCTTTTGTACCGCCCTAGGGGACTCTTACACTGGAGACATAATTATTGAAAGGGTACATAGGTCCCTTAGGAGGAAACCTAGAGATGCTGAACCACCAAGAGATGTGATCTGCCGTCTTCTGAATTACTCAGTAAAAGAGGAGATTCTTAAATCCACCAGATCCTCCACACAAATAGAGTACGAGGACGCCCAAGTAATGATTTATCAGGATCTCTCACCTCAAACCCTGCAGAAACAGAGAATCCTCAAACCACTTACACAGGCCCTCAGACCTAAGGGAATTCAATATAGCTGGAAGTTCCCCTAGGGGCTGATGTTCTCATATGGAAGGAAAAGATTCCTGGTCCGATCCGTCGCAGATCTTCCAGAAGTATACACTGCGCTGGAACTTTCTGATCTACAAATTCCTGATTGGGCCACTGTGACTGACCTTGCCAACCTACCACAGATGTCACCTCCAACCCCTTGGGAAGAAGTTACGCGTAGCCAGAACTCAAAAGCCACCAAGAAGGGCCGTTTGACCCCTAAGGCCATTATTGCCGATAACACCTGATTTGTTTTCCAGGGTGAAAAGGGGTTTCTCTTTATTTAGTGCTCATTTGGCACTTTATCCCTCTTATCTGGGAACTCTGTTTCATGCTCTCCACTAGTTTAACTGCAGTCACTTAGATTGGTTTAGACATAATTTGCATTGTATTTCTTTGATGTACTATCGCTGCATTTCTGCTAATCCCTTTTAGCCTCTTTATTTCATCTTCTTACATTCCTCCCTTTAATTTTCCTACATAAACGCAACAGGGTTATGCATCTTAACTTATGTAATTACCCCCTTACTACACTATAGCTAAACTTCCGCTGATCTCTTTCAGCTTCTTTTATTCACTCTTTTCTGTCTCCTACAACCTCCTCACTAATATTTCCTACTTAGCAGATCCCCGCTCATGCTCGTATAATGGTAATAACTCCTCTTACTCTATCACTACATTTCTGCTGTGCCCTACAGCCTTTTTGCTTTCCTTCTTTTCTTTCTTCTTAACCCCTTAACGCCGAATGACGGCTTATCCCGTCATGGGCAGGAGCCGCTTGCCGCCCCATGACGGGATAAGCCGTCATGGCATTAAACTGTCACCATGTCTGATGACATGGTGACAGAGCTGAGACCCCGGCTGTTACTTACAGCCAGGGGTCTCAGCTAACCAGCCCGGGACCAATGGGGGCGGTCCCGGGCTAGCGATCGCTGTGATTGGCTAGTCTGTTCAGACTAGCCAATCGCAGCGATCGTAGCTGCAATAAACTGTGACATAAAAAAAAAAATTATCAATATAATATATATAAATATATCCCCCCCCACCCCACTGTTTTCTCTGATGGCCGTTTGGGTGGGGGAGATATAGCGGGCGGGCGGGCGAGCGGGCGGCTGCGGCGCGAGTGCCGCCCGCGATGATTACTCAGGATGGCAAGCGGTTTTTCAAGCAGAGTATCAGCATACAGCTGATACTCTGCTTGAAACTGCTGACATCGGTGCTGGCACCGATGTCAGCAGTTTAACCCCTTCCATGCCGCGGTCCGTAGGGACCGCTGTATGGAAGGGGTTAACAGGGAGGGAGCTCCCTCCCTCTCCCATCGGGCGCTGGCAGCGCCGATGGTGTGGCCAGATGAGAGGGAGGAAGCTCCCTCTCCCTTCCATCGGTACGCTGCTCTGCTGTGGCAGCGTCCCGATGGTTACCATGGCAACCAGACGCTTTCAGAAGCGTCTCGGTTGCCATGGTGAAAGCTAAGCCTCATCAGGCTCCTGCTAAAGGCAGGAGCCTGACAAGGCTTAGCAAGAGTGAAAATGCACTGCAGTACACTATATAGTGTACTGTAGTGTATTATAGAACAATCAGACCCACTGGATCTTCAAGAACCAAGTGGGTCTGAGTCTAAGAAAGTGTAAAAAAAAAGTGTAAAAAAAAAGTGTTAAAAAAAATCCCTTTTTCCCCCCAAAACTCAAATTTTAAATTAGTAAAAAAGATAAAAAATACCCCAAGCATGTTAGGTATCGCCACGTTCGTAACAACCTGCTCTACAAAAATATCACATGTCCCAACCCCTCAGGTGAACACCGTAAAAAAAAATAAAAACAGGTTCAAAAAAGCTATTTTTGTCACTTTACATCACAAAAAGTGTAATAGCAAGCGATCAAAAAGGCGTATGCCCTCAAAATAGTACCAATCTAACCGTCACCTCTTCCCGCAAAAAATGAGCCCCTACCTGAGACAATCGCCCAAAAAATAAAAAAACTACAGCTCTCACAATGGAGACACTAAAGCATGGATTTTTTTTGTTTCAAAAATGAAATTATTGTGTAAAACTTAAATAAATTTAAAAAACTATACATGTTAGGTATCGCCACGTCCGTAACAACCTGCTCTACAAAAATATCACATGAGTTAACCCCTCAGGTGAACACAGTAAAAAAAATAAAATAAAAACAGGGTCAAAAAGGCCATTTTTTGTCACTTTACATCACAAAAAGTGTAATACCAAGCGATCAAAAAGGCGTATGCCCCTCAAAATAGTACCAACCTAACCGTCACCTCTTCCCGCAAAAAATGAGCCCCTACCTGAGACAATCGCCCAAAAAATAAAAAAAACTACAGCTCTCACAATGGAGACACTAAAGCATGGACTTTTTTTGTTTCAAAAATGAAATTATTGTGTAAAACTTAAATAAATTAAAAAAACTATACATGTTAGGTATCGCCACGTCCGTAACAACCTGCTCTACAAAAATATGACATGAGTTAACCCCTCAGGTGAACACAGTAAAAAAAAAAATAAAAACAGGGTCAAAAAAGCCATTTTTTGTCACTTTACATCACAAAAAGTGTAATACCAAGCGATCAAAAAGGCATATACCCCTCAAAATAGTACCAATATAACCGTCACCTCTTCCCGCAAAAAATGAGCCCCTACCTGAGACAATTGCCCAAAAAATAAAAAAACTACAGCTCTCACAATGGAGACACTAAAACATGATTTTTTTGTTTCAAAAATGATATTATTGTGTAAAACTTAAATAAAAAAAAAAACTATACATGTTAGGTATTGCCACGTTCGTAACAACCTGCTCTACAAAAATATCACATTAGTTAACCCCTCAGGTGAACACAGTAAAAAAAAAAAAAAAAAACTGAGCCAGAACAGCCATTTTTGTTTACCTTGCCTAACAAAAAGTGTAATATAAAGTGATCAAAAATCATATGTTCCCCAAAATAGTATCAATAACACTGTCACCTTATCCCTTAGTTTCAAAAATATGGGCACTTTTTGGTTGTTTCTACTGTAGGGGTGCATCGGGGGGGCTTCAAATGGGACATGGTGTCTCAAAACCAGTCCAGCAAAATCCGCCCTCCAAAAACCATCTGGCTTCTGCGCTTGGCCATGCGCCCATACAGTAGTTTACAATCACATGCGGGGTGTTTCTGTAAATCGCAGAATCAGGGTAATAATTTTTGAGGTTTTTTTTGCTATTAACCCTTGATTTGTTACAGGAAAAAATGGATTAAAATGGAAAATCTGCAAAAAAAGTGAAATTTAGAAATGTCATCTCCATTTTCCTTTAATTCTTGTGGAATACATAAAGGGTTAACACAGTTTGTAAAATTAGTTTTGAAAACCTTGAGGGGTGTAGTTTCTAAAATGGGGTCATTTATGGTGGTTTCTATTATGTTAGCCCCACAAAGTGACTCCAGAACTGAACTGGTGCTTAAAAAAATGGTTTTGGAAAATTTCTAAAAAAATTTAAGAATTGATTCTAAAATTCTAAGCCTTCTAACATCCCCAAAAAATAAAATTACATCTACAAAATGATGGCAACATAAAGTAGACATATGGGACATGTAAAGTAATAACTATTTTGTGAGGGATCACTATCTGCCTTAATAGCAGAGAAATTCAAAGTTTGAAAATTACAAATTTTTCCAAATTTTCTGTAAATTTAGGATTTTTTTATAAATAAAGGTGATTTATATTGACTCAAATTTACCACTGTCGTGGAGTACAATGTGTCACGAAAAAACAATCTTGGAATCAGTCGAATCGGTGAAAGAATCCCAAAGTTATGAATTGATAAAGTGACACATGGCAGATTTTAAAAATGTGGCTTCGGCATTAAGTGTAAAAGTAGCTTCGGCCTTAAGGGGTTAACATCCTACCTTTGTTTTTCTTGACTCCAGCAATGATTGTGTTGTTTTAGGTACCACAGCTGTGCCTTCACCACTACTCTTCGTCTTCTATCCCTGTAAATTTCGCTATCCCTTTAGCGTCTATCTCTCCTCTCTCTTTATTATCTTCTTAGCTCCTCCACTTTATTGCTCCTACTTGACCAGTTGTTCTGACTGTTGTATACCTCTAAGTTGGGTCTCGGCAGCCACAGTCTTATGGGCTGTCACCCTTCGTTCATGTTAAGATATTTCTCTGATCCCAATTCTTATATTGGGTTCTTGAGCATTGTTTGGAATGCTAACATATTTGTGTATTTGATTATATTTATCTGTTCCTTTTACAGTTCTTGTATTGCTTCCTTTCCCTCCTTCCCAGCCTTTTCCTCCCCCTCCTCTGATGATGCGGGCTTCCCGACGACTACACATCAGCACTTGGCGCTTTTCTTTATGAGGTATCATTATGGCTAGTATCAAAATTGTTTCCTATAATGTTAGGGGCTTAAATTCACCACCTAAATGTGGCCAAGCTCTCTACTTTCTCAGGAAGCTTAAGGCAGATATGTGCTTGTTGCAGGAGAACATATTACTCACAATGGTTCCACTCTGGGTCTGAGAACAGTGCCTCTAAAGGAGTTAGTATTGGGATTAGCAAACATACTGCTTTTAAGCTTCTGGACAGAGTAATTGACACGGAGGGTCGTTATATATTTATTAAAGGGAAAATAAAAAAACTCTGTTTACACAATTGGGAATTTATATGCACCAAAAAGAGAGCAGATCCCCTGGCTTCTCACCACTCTAAAGAAGCTGCTGAGTTTCTGTGAAGGGACATTGATATTAGGAGGGGACCTGAATGTGGCGCTTAACCCTGCCGTTGATACTTCCACTGGGAAAACTTCTATTAGTCATAAAGCTCTGGCAAAGTTGAAACGACTGCTACATCACATGAAACTAGCTGATATCTGGCGGACATTGCACCCTTCAGTTAAAGATTATACACACTTCTCCACTCCCCATAACTCTTATCGAAGGCTTGACTACATTTTCCTTCCTTACGTACAAATCCAAAACTGCATATCATCTGACATTAAGACACAAGTCTTGTCTGACCACTCCCCAGTGGAAGTAATATATAATATCCCTCAAACTGTTCCCCCTGTTAAGAACTGGAGGCTGAATGACTTACTCTTAAAACCGCAGGGGAATATTCAGAAAATTAAAAAGAGGCTTGAAGAGTTCTTTAAAATGAACGATAACGGAGAGGTTTCGGTGCAGACACTCTGGGAAGCACATAAGGCACATATCTCTCTCAGCATATGTAAATAAAGAAAGGAATAAAAAGATCTCTGATTTGCAACAGAACATAGCTCGACTAGAGTGTCAGCATAAGAAATCTCTACTGGCCTCTCATCTGTCGGAGTTGAACTCTCTGAGAGATGAGCTTAAGAACATTTTAAACCTCCACTCAGCTAAAGCCTATCTTTTCGCTAAATATAAACATTACGCACATGGGGACAAACTGATAAGATTTATGCTTGCACAGATTAAGAGGAGGAAAGACAAATCCTACATAGCTAGTTTGAAAGACGCCTCAGGCTTATCGGTTTTTGATACTAAGGTGATTGCGAAAGAGTTTTGCTCTTATTATTCCCAATTATATAACATAAACCCTAATCTGCAGAAAGCGGATCTCCAGAACAGAGAGAATTTGATCAAGTCCTTTCTTTCCTCCCTCTCTCTTCCTCAAATCACAGACTTACAGTCCCATAAATTGTGTTCACCAGTCTCCCCTCAAGAAATTGCAGAGCAATTAGCTCTTCCCCTAAGAATAAATGCCCAGGTCCTGACGGACTCTCTTCACACTACTACTCCACATTTTCAGATGTTCTTGTACCATATCTTCTTAGACTATATGAATCAGCTAGGTTAGGGGTGCCCTTTAATAAACAAACTCTACTTGCTCAAATTACCATCATACCTAAGGACGGAAAGGACCCTAGTTTATGTAGTAATTATAGACCCATATCACTGCTCAATGTTGACCTCAAGCTATTCGCTAAAATCTTAGCCCAAAGGCTTCAGTGCATCTTACCCTCCCTTATAGCACCCGATCAGGTCGGTTTTGTTCCAGGCAGAGAGGGCAAGGACAACATCTACAGAGTTATACAGTTGACTGCACATGTAAAAAGCACTAAAAAGCCTCTGGTACTGCTGAGTACAGACGCTGAAAAAGCATTTGACCGGGTTGATTGGCTTTACCTGCGCTCGGCGCTTGCAGCTTTTGGTGTTCCATTGAGTTTCATTGCGGCCATCTTTACGATGTACGCTGCCCCTTCAGCTACGGTGATGGTCAACAAAATACTATCCCCTGTGTTCTCTATCTCTAACGGCACTAGGCAAGGTTGCCCCCTCTCTCCATTGCTCTTTGTACTTATGATGGAAACTTTATTACAAAAAATAAGGGAAAACCCAGACATTAAGGGACTTGCCTGTGGAGGTAGAGAGCACAAAGCTGCTGCTTACGCTGATGACTTACTGTTGATGTTAATGAATCCTGTGTCCTCTCTGCCAGTAATAGAACGCCTTGTTTCTGAGTTTTGTGCAATTTCCAATTTCAAAGTCAATATAAGTAAATCTCAAGTGCTCAATATCTCTTTGCCTTCCAAACAAGCCTCCCAGATTTCCAGAGACTCACCGTTTGATTGGACCCAATCATCTATCAAGTTCCTGGGCATCAAAATCTCCCCGGAACTCAGCCAGTTATATAAATTGAACTTCCCACCATTACTACAATCAATTAATAAGATACTAGCAGCCTGGCCTACTCCATATATATCATGGTTCGGGAGAAAGAATATAGCAAAATGTCTTATTTGGCCTAAGGTCACTTACCTGCTTCAGTCCGTACCAATACATATACCGAATGTATTCTTCACCTCTCTAAATAAGATTTTATCCAAATATATTTGGGACTCTAAAAAAAACAGAATTAGATATGATATTCTCCAACGGCCACGATGCTATGGAGGGATTGATTTGCCTACCCCTCATACATTTGTACAAGCTGTTCACTTGCACAGAATAATAGATTGGTGTAGGAGACCCCCTCACAAATTATGGGTTCTAATAGAAGAAGATATACTACAGTTCCCACTTCGACGTATTATATTTTCTGAAAATCAAATTCCCCCCGTTTTTCAGGAGGGAATCCACTGATTAATGAAACTATCAGGATTTGGGGTTTGGATAACATACGGAAGATTTGTGCTCCTTTTCCGTCCCCTCTTTTGCAGGTTAAAGACCTGATTTTTACTGAAGATACTATATACAACTCCACCATCCCTAGAGAAATAGGCTTCAGTAATATTATGTTAGATGCAGTCATGGAATCTGACACGATTCCCTCATGTACCACACTTACGGAGGTATTACAATGCCCATCTATACCCACCTTGGTTTATAATAAATTGGTTATCTCCCTTAGGAAGATCCTTAAAGGAGCGAACATAAGCAGACCCATGACAAAGTTTGAAACGCTGCTCTCCCAACTTAAACCTCCAAAAAAAGTGGTCTCCACATTGAATAAACTCCTTATAATCCCACCCGCCCAAACACCACTCTCATTTATAGAGGCGTGGGAAAAAGACCTTGACAAGACCTTTTCACCTTCTGAAATTGATGCTTTGTTCAAGGCTACGAAACAGGTTTCTAAATATGTAAGAATGCAGGAAAGTGGGTACAAGGTCCTGACAAGGTGACACCTGACTCCAATCTTATTAAATAAATACAATCCCAGTTATGACCCACGTTGTTGGAGGTGTGAGAAATACCCTGGCACTTACTTCCACATATGGTGGACCTGTCCACGTATAGGCCCTTATTGGACCACAATTATTTCACACATTAACCAAATACTGCATATCAACCTCCCAGTATTACCGGAGGTATGCTTGCTTCATCTATTTCACGACAAATCTCCCCCGCATGTTCAAAAACTGACCAGGCATTTGCTGGTCGCTGCTAGGATTCTAGGACCCCCCAGCATTCATGAGATGCCTGTAATTAGATATATCACACTACTCATGGAATTTCTTTCTGGTGGTTGCTGCTGGAAGCTCGTATCATCTATAGGTGGGGGGAGCTGGGGGGAGGGTGGGGGCTAATATTAATAAGGGGGTAGATAGTGTAGATAGAGAGTGGGTCATAGGAGGGGAGAGTGGGGGGTTAGTGGGGGTTGGGATTAGTGAGGAATATAGGGAGAATATTGGGCAAAGCATCAACCAAAGTAACCCAAAAACCCCGGATATTCACTTCACAGGTAATAGTAATTTAAAAAGGGGGGTAAAAAATATACATAGATCTCTTAAGTGTATGTACACTAATGCCAGAAGCCTGACTAATAAAATTGGTGAACTGGAATTAGTGATGTGTGAGGAGGACTATGACATAGTGGGAGTAACTGAGACATGGCTGGATGATAGATATGACTGGGCAGTTAACGTACAGGGTTACAGTCTGTTTAGA
>ONZH01027938.1:0-44541 GCA_900303285.1 Rhinella marina | reverse complement strand
TTTCTGGATCAAGCTTGTAGGATGATATGGGTAGCAAATGACTTGGTCTAGTGTGCTGACGTACAGAAAGTGTCACCTGGACAGTATATACGGATGGGAGCGAATGTGCTGAACTGCGACACACAGAAAGGTTACACGCAGCTGAGTCAAATGGATTTGTATCACTGAGCTAAAACAACTGAAAAAATATATATTTTTAATATTTGTTTTTTTATATTTTTTTTACAATTTTGTTTTTTTGGGAACGTGACGTGCAGGAAATATGGTAGAACTGACTGACACCCTCTTAACGGTGGCTATTTAGTCTGCGACCCAGACAAATGTCACACAGAGAATTTTCTGATCAAGCGGTAGATGATATTGGTAGCAAATGACTTGGTTGTATTGTGTGACGTACAGAAAGTGTCACCTGGACAGTATATATGGATTGGAGTGAGTCAGTGCTGAACTGTGACACACAGAATGGTTCCACAGTGCTGTGTGCAATGGATTTGTATCACTGAGATAGAAAAAAAAAAAAAAAACGGGTTAGATATGGCGATAGCTGCACTACTAGTGCCAGCCAGCCAAGTGACAAAAAAAAAAATAAATAAAATGTCTTCTAGCCCTTAGAAGGGCTGTTGGGTTCTTTGTGGGTGATCCCTGCCTAACAGGCAACTAAATGCAGGCCCTAACACTGTCCCTGAAAGGCAGCAGCTCTATCCCTAACGACATCCAGACGGCATCTGATCCGAGCGCCGCGGCCAGTCGGTAGTATATTCCAGGGTCACCTGATCAGGCCAGCCAACCCCTGCTATCGACATGTAAGGGCCCCACGTGATGCTGGGTGTACTGTAGAGTCTCCTGGCTTGTGATTGGCTGTGTTTTTAGGCGCCAGAAAAGCACGATGCGGAAGTTGCCATTTCCTCGAGTATGGCGAGATACTCGTCCGAGCTGCGAGTACTTACGAGTACCCTAATACTGGAACGAGCACCAAGCTCAGACGAGTATGCTCGCTCATCTCTATTCGTAACAAATCTACAGAGCGGAGAATAGATTCGCTCATCTCTAATAGTAGCACTCAGCTAATATAAAATTAAAATAAATTTATTAAATGAATTAAATGAATAGAGTAGGGGATCCAGGGTACCATGGTGTTGAAGGTTTGTATCAAGCAACATACATCAAAAATCATCTGAATGGATGTATCTGTATCCGTTAGTTCAGTTTAAATTACCCCTTTGCCCATCAAAACAATGTTACACACAATATGGAGCGGTTACTTTACCCCTTCCAGGGATTAGGTTGAACTCATAGGATAACTCATGGGATAAAAAAAAGTGGCTTGAGGAAACGTGATGGTCGGCAAATGGCATTAGTGACATGATGCAGACTGCAACAGCAACCGTACAGAACATCATAGTAGGTAGGCAAGCAGACAGACAGACCGCAAGAGTGGCAAGATGGGGCACTGGCAGCAAGGAGAGGTCTATTGATCGTATTCACCCTGCCTGGACTATGTGAAAGTTTCAATAATTATGTACATTTATGCTGTGCCTTAAACAAATTATACCCCCCCACACACACACACACACCCACACACACACAACAATGAAAATAGTAAAATGTCAACTGTGGTATGATAGAAGTCCAATCTTTGTCTTGATATTGAAAAACTGCTGGTATTGATGTAGTGATCACGTACATTTATGCTGCGGCTTAAACTAATTTAAACCCCCCCCATCCCCCCAAGAAAATGTTAAAATTTCAACCATGTGGAAAGTGAGTACACAGAACTGACCCCCAGGCAGTGGCGTAACTACAACTAACTGGGCCCCACAGCAAATTTTTGAATGGGGCCCCCCCAGAAACGTCCTCGCAACCCCGAACTCACATGCAACCCTCACTCTTGTGGCTAGTCAAGATTAAGCTCTCCCAGACAAGGCCTGACAGCCGCTCCATCCGCTTTCTATAGTGTCACTGTATATAATGTCATTGTAGAATACTGTTGAGGGGGGCCTGACAATAAAATCTTTTAGTCTCCCTCCTGAGGGGGCCCCTTGTGGGTCTGGGCCCCAAAGCAGCTGCTTCCCCTGCTTCCCCTATTGCTACGCCCCTGCCCCCAGGCATTACTGGCAGTGGTATGATGCATTGCAGGCTCCAGCTTTGCCTGGACTTTGAGACAATGTGTGTATAAAGATATATAACTATTACCCAATGCTGATAAGTACAGTATGTTATGTCCCTGACTATTGAGTTTTGGATCTCATTTGTATTCTATTTATGTCATGTCCAATTCTCTTCTGCCACTTTTGGCATGGAGTGGCTGGGAGATAATAGATGGGAGATCTATGCAAAAGTATATCCACAGACTAATATGATATTTAGGCAAGTGGCCACTTTTTAAGACAATAGATCCATTTCATGTTTTTATTTTTGATAATGAGAGTGGGGTGGGGTGAGAGTCTATTCACAGAATAAGTCTGTACTGCATCTTGTGCACTATTTTATAATTTATTGTATGTCTTTTATAAAGACTAGTGATGAGCGAGCCGAAGCGGCAATATTCGGGATTCGCACAAATATTGCCCGCTTCGGCTCGGCTCGGCATCCCGAGCCAGCGCGGACTCGTAATCATTCGTGCGTCACTGCCAGATTGAAATGCCCGTTTTTTTCAGCCAATCAGCATCAAAGGGAAGCCTGTGGGAACGCCTGCTGTGATGTAACATCCCCTATACCTCCCCAGCAGTGATTGGCTGGCAATGACATGTGACCTAAATTTACATAAGGAAGGGACCTGCAGCATCAGCCTCATTGTGCTTTTGGGAAGGAGAAGAGACAGACAGAGACAGTGTTAGCTCGTGTAGTGTGTGCAGCAAGCAGATAGGAGTTAGGAGTTAGGATAGGAAGCCTCAACAGTCTTTTTAAAGACTATTTATACTCTGAAAAACAGTATACAGTATATACTGTAAGCCTGTATTCTGTGTAGGAATAGGAAGCCACAATAGTCTTTTAAAAACCAATTGATTCTCTGAAGAAAACTATACAGTATATGCTGTAAACCTGCATTCTGTGCAGAGCTGTGCCTGGTACACCTTGTCCAGCCACATAGATCAAACTATACATATCTAAACAGATATATTCCTGTGCATGACTGTGCAGTGACTAGTGAATACATTTCATCAGCGTGCTATATACCTCAGAGTCTATAGATACCGTATTGATCTGTGGATTCCCATTTTATTTTCGCAAACTGCGTACATCTTTTTTTGGATAGGTCTGAAAATAATCGTACCTGCATATCTATCTACATTGTCCGTTTAATTTCACTGATCCATAATACACGGTGCAGTGACTCGTGAATACATTTCATCAGCCTGCTATATACCTCAGAGTCTATAGATTCCGTATTGATCTGTGGATTCACGTTTTATTTGCGCAAACTGCGTACATCTTTTTTTGGATAGGTCTGAAAATAATCATACCTGCATATCTATCTACATTGTCCGTTTAATTTCACTGATCCGTAATACACGGTGCAGTGACTAGTGAATACATTTCATCAGCATGCTATATACCTCAGAGTCTATAGATACCGTATTGATCTGTGGATTCCCATTTTATTTTCGCAAACTGCGTACATCTTTTTTTGGATAGGTCTGAAAATAATCGTACCTGCATATCTATCTACATTGTCCGTTTAATTTCACTGATCCATAATACACGGTGCAGTGACTCGTGAATACATTTCATCAGCCTGCTATATACCTCAGAGTCTATAGATTCCGTATTGATCTGTGGATTCACGTTTTATTTGCGCAAACTGCGTACATCTTTTTTTGGATAGGTCTGAAAATAATCGTACCTGCATATCTATCTACATTGTCCGTTTAATTTCACTGATCCGTAATACACGGTGCAGTGACTAGTGAATACATTTCATCAGCATGCTATATACCTCAGAGTCTATAGATACCGTATTGATCTGTGGATTCCCGTTTTATTTGCGCAAACTGCGTACATCTTTTTTTGGATAGGTCTGAAAATAATCGTACCTGCATATCTATCTACATTGTCCGTTTAATTTCACTGATCCATAATACACGGTGCAGTGACTAGTGAATACATTTCATCAGCCTGCTATATACCTCAGAGTCTATAGATTCCGTATTGATCTGTGGATTCACGTTTTATTTGCGCAAACTGCGTACATCTTTTTTTGGATAGGTCTGAAAATAATCGTACCTGCATATCTATCTACATTGTCCGTTTAATTTCACTGATCCGTAATACACGGTGCAGTGACTAGTGAATACATTTCATCAGCATGCTATATACCTCAGAGTCTATAGATACCGTATTGATCTGTGGATTCCCATTTTATTTTCGCAAACTGCGTACATCTTTTTTTGGATAGGTCTGAAAATAATCGTACCTGCATATCTATCTACATTGTCCGTTTAATTTCACTGATCCATAATACACGGTGCAGTGACTCGTGAATACATTTCATCAGCCTGCTATATACCTCAGAGTCTATAGATTCCGTATTGATCTGTGGATTCACGTTTTATTTGCGCAAACTGCGTACATCTTTTTTTGGATAGGTCTGAAAATAATCGTACCTGCATATCTATCTACATTGTCCGTTTAATTTCACTGATCCGTAATACATGGTGCAGTGACTAGTGAATACATTTCATCAGCATGCTATATACCTCAGAGTCTATAGATACCGTATTGATCTGTGGATTCCCGTTTTATTTGCGCAAACTGCGTACATCTTTTTTTGGATAGGTCTGAAAATAATCGTACCTGCATATCTATCTACATTGTCCGTTTAATTTCACTGATCCATAATACACGGTGCAGTGACTAGTGAATACATTTCATCAGCCTGCTATATACCTCAGAGTCTATAGATTCCGTATTGATCTGTGGATTCACGTTTTATTTGCGCAAACTGCGTACATCTTTTTTTGGATAGGTCTGAAAATAATCGTACCTGCATATCTATCTACATTGTCCGTTTAATTTCACTGATCCATAATACACGGTGCAGTGACTAGTGAATACATTTCATCAACCTGCTATATACCTCAGAGTCTATAGATACCGTATTGATCCTTTACAATTATAATAATATAATACTGCTACTGTGCACATGGAGAACCCCAGGGTCAGGGGAAGAGGGGGAAGAGCTGGGAGAGGTGGAGGAGGTGGTCGTGGAGGGAGAGGTGGGAATCGTGGTGGTGCAGTGGTCAGCGGTGATGACCGTGGTGTGCGTGGTGACACAGTACCGGCTGCTGTGGGTACAGTTGAAATGCATAAGGTCAGGGTGCCTGGTCAACTCCAGAAGTTGGTAGGGCAGCGTCCTACAACTCTGACAGACCCCAAACAACAACAGGAGGTGGTTCAGTGGATTGCAGAGAGCACGTCCAGCCACGTTTCGTCTGCCCCCTCATCCAGCCAGTCGACTTCTCTGAGCCAGGGTGTCTGTCCTCCAACTCGCCCTCCTTCTCCCCAGCCAGAACCCTCTAGGGGTATGTCCCACGGACAAAATGTATCCATGGAACTCTTCAGCCACCACTTCCCTGATGTGCCAGTGGATGAGCTGCTATGCCCTGATTCTCAGGACCATTTGCTGTCTCCGGGTTATGAGAGTGGGGAGTTAGCAGTGGCGTCTGAGGAGGTGGTGGAAGATGACGTCGAGACACTGTTGTCGGGTAGTTGACAGGGACGTCACTGTGGAGTCAGAGGAAGACCTGGGGGATGATGAGGGGACAGATCCTACTTGGGTGGATGAGGCAACTAGAGGCAGTGGTTCAGACTGTGAGACGACATCAGCACCACAAGCTGTTGAGAGAGCCAGAGGGCTGCGACGAGGGAGAAGCCAGGGTCGAGTCACTACTTCCCCAAGTGCTCCTAGAGGTCACGCTCCAGCCCGTACTATGCGCCACTCCTTAGTTTGGGAGTACTTTGAGGATGATGAAGCCGATTCTCGTTTGGCGGTGTGCAAGCTGTGCCACACGTCAATGAGCAGGGGTTCAAAACGCAACACCTGACCACTAGTAGCCTGCGCAAACATTTGGAGAGAAAACACCCCACCAAATGGTTTGCACTTCTGTCAGCTGGTGACGTTGACACAGTTAGTCCAGCAACTGTGTTTAGTCCAAGCCAGGACGTTGCAGCCTCCAGCCCCGAAAGGACCCCTCCAGCTCCATCTCCCTCCCTCTCCTCCACTCATGTGTCCCAGTGCGGCGTTCAACTGTCTCTACCGCAGACATTTGAACGCAAGCGCAAGTACGCAGCCACCCACCCCCATGAGCAAGCTCTAAATGTGCACATCGCCAAGCTGATTAGTTTGGAAATGTTGCCGTACAGGCTTGTGGAGACAGAATCATTCCGCAAGCTTATGGAGGCGGCAGCCCCCCGTTACTCTGTTCCCAGCCGACAGTATTTTGCCCGATGTGCCATCCCCGCCCTGCACCGGCATGTGTCTGAGAACATCGCCCATGCTCTCAAAAACGCAGTTTGTGGTAAAGTCCACATGACCACAGATATGTGGACGAGTACCGGTGGCCAGGGACATTACATCTCCCTCACGGCACATTGGGTCCATCTGGTGGAGGCTGGGTCAGAGACCGATCGTGGGGCTGCACATGTGCTACCCACACCACGAATTGCGGGACATAGTTCCGTCTGTGTGTCTCCGGCACATTATGCCTCCACCTCCTCCTCCTCCTCCAAAGTGGCAGTGATGCCCCAATTGTCAAGTCTCATTTCCTCAATGGCCAGCAGTTTCAGCACTGTGGTAGGGAAGCGGCAGCAGGCAGTCCTGAAACTGCTGAGCTTGGGGGATAAGAGGCACACGGCTGAAGAGCTCTTACAGGGCATCAGGGGGCAGACCAATGTGTGGCTGGCGCCTATAAACCTTCAGCCAGGAATAGTGGTCTGCGATAATGTGCGTAACCTGGTGGCGGCTCTGCATCTTGGTGGGCTGACTCACGTGCCATGCATGGCCCACGTGCTCAACTTGGTGGTCCAGCGGTTCCTCAAGACCTACCCCCAGTTGAGTGAGTTGCTCACCAAGGTGCGGCGCATATGGGCCCATTTTTGCAAGTTCACCACCGATGCCGCAACCCTCAGGACTGGGCAAGGGCGGCTACAACTCCCTGTTCACCGGCTGCTGTGTGACACTCCCACGCATTGGAATTCGATGTTACACGTGCTAGCCAGGGTGTACCAACAACGCAGGGCAGTTGTAGACTGCCAGCTGATCCCCCGAGGTGGTAGTCAGGCCAGTCAGCTTCCTCATGTCTATGCTGAGGAGTGGACATGGATGGTTGGCATCTGCCAGGTCTTAGGTCCCTTTGAGGAGGCAACAGAGATGGTCAGTGGTAATGCACACATCATCAGTGTCACCATCCCTCTGTTGTGCCTCATCCAGACCTCCTTGAGGAACCTAAGATCTGAGGATTCAGCAGTGTCACAGGAGGGGGAAGACAGTGACATTGAGAGCACCCTGTTGTCAGTTTCGCGCTGCAAAACTGAGGAGGAGGAAGAGGCTGAGGAGGAGGAAGAAACTCTTGGGGACCATGCATCAGGGGGTGATTCCATGCTACCTGTTGAGCAGGTATGGGCTGAGGAGGATGAATTGGGGTTGGAGGAAGTGGGGAGGAGGAGATGGAGAGTCCGCTAAGTGAGGAGGCTGAAGGCTTGCGTGTTGGCACAGTAGGGCACATGGCAGACTTTATGCTTGGCTGTCTTTGTCGTGATCCCCGGGTCAAGAGGATACTGTTTACCAATGACTATTGGGTGTACACCCTCCTTGACCCACGCTACAAGGAGGGTGTACACCTTATACCCGTGGAGGAAAGGAGCACCCGAGTCACTTTCTACCACAAGGCCCTGGTTCAGAAACTGCTACAGGCCTTTCCAGACCAGTCGAGCAACAGGGGGCAGACTGCAGTGGCTGAAGTTGGAGAGGAGGGGGAAAGTCAGTGTAGGGGCCAAGGGCAGGGGTACACTATTCCATGCTTTTGCCAAGTTTCTTAAACCCCAGCAAGACAGTACGACACAGCCACAGGGCAGGCAGAGCAGGGCGGAACAGTACCGCAAGATGGTGAGGGAGTATGTCGCGGACCAGACCAACGTCCTGACCGATAACTCCACGCCATATAATTACTGGCTGGCCAAGCTGGACAGGTGGCCAGAACTTGTGCAGTACGCTCTTGAGGTGCTTGCCTGCCCTGCTGCAAGTGTACTGTCTGAAAGGGTTTTTAGTGCCGCCGGGGGTATCATTACGGACAAACGGACGCGCCTGTCCACCAACAACGCCGACATCCTCATGTTCATCAAGATGAACAGGTCATGGATATCCCCCCAGTTCTCATCCCCACCTCAGTCTACCTCCTAAATTGCTTGCTTTCCTCCTCCTCCTCCTCCTCTTCATCTGAGTTGCATATGCAATAATTTTTCAGGAAAGTCATCCTGCTTCTTACTAACAATTTTTCAGGAAAGTCATCCGGCTTTCTAAAAACAATTTTTCAGGAGTCATGCGGCTTTGTAACAAAATTTTCTATGAAAGGCCATGGGGTTCTATACACACAGTGCTGACGGAAGCCCATCAGCCTTTCTAAACACAATGCCCACTGCCTCTCCCAAGCGGTTGTGGGGCTGATGTTGCCTCACACTTAAAATTGATCTGTTCCGCTCTCTACCTCGGGCTGTTTGCAGAGAAGGCGGACGCTCCGAACTGGTATCATGGCGGCTCTCCGGCCCCTCATTAAGCCCAGGATCATCAAGAAGCGGACGAAGAAGTTCATCCGCCACCAATCAGACCGTTATGTAAAGATTAAGCGTAACTGGTGTAAACCCAGAGGTATTGACAACAGAGCCTGCAGGAGGTTCAAGGGGCAGATCCTGATGCCCAACATTGGGTACGGTAGCAACAAGAAGACCAAACACATACTGCCCACAGGGTTCCGCAAATTCCTGGTCCACAATGTCAAGGAGCTCGAGGTTCTGTTGATGAGCAACAAGTCCTTCTGTGCAGAAATCGCCAACAACGTCTCCTCAAAGAACCGAAAGACCATTGTGGAGAGAGCGGTACAGCTCGCCATCAAAGTGACGAACCCCAACGCCAGACTGCGCAGCGAAGAGAACGAATAAATATCTCAGTGGTTATTTGTGCTAAATAAAAGTTAAATAAACACAAAAAAAAAAAATAAAAAAAATTGATCTGTTCCTGTGCCTGATCCACCCAAGTTGAATCTGTCCCATCATGAGAAAGTCCCCCCAAGGAGTCCCCACTGTAACTTGCTTCCCATACAACTACCTCACCCCCCGACACCTGTGTCTCGCCATTGTCCACCACCTTCTCAGACAACACTGGTAAATCCCCACTGTCAGCACAATGAGACTGCAAAAGGTCTTGCGAATTGGGGCAGAGAATGTTCTAGGGTAGCACATCAGAGAAGGGGTGACTATGAGGTTCCAGGGAGTACATGACCACTTGCAATCTCCATCTAAAAAGTCATACTGAGGCTCACCACCATGCTTTACACTGCAATCTTATTACTGAGGCTCACCACCATGCTTTACACTGCAATCTTATTGAAAGACAATCAGGGGTTCACCGCCAGGTTGTCAGGCAACATTTTTAAGTGGGTCACCATTACCGTGTCCCTGAAAATGGCCTTGGGGTCATCACCAGACTATTGGCCAGATTTAGAAAAAATGGTGCAATTAGGGAGCCTCAGAGGCATCCCTACATGCTGCCCCTGGTGTTTCCTATGCATTTCCAAGGTGTTTCCATCATTTTCTGAGGTTTTCAGATGTTGGGGCAAACTTGACTGTGCAGAACCTTTGGCCCCTGCAAAAATATTTGGGTCTCCCATAGACTTTAATGGGATTCGGCCCAAACCCACGAATCCCGCGAAAAATTCGGGCCGAATTCCGAATCCCCGAATCTTTTAGGATTCGCTCAACTCTAATAAAGACACAAAGCATGTATTTAGATTCTATGTGTGGTTTTCTAGTTTTGGTGAGGTGTGCATTGCTACCACTCAGCATTATTTTGTGGGTTATTTGGAAACTGAATACATGGAAAATGACAATTGAGATGCATTAGTTGCATGATGCAGGCAGCAGCAGAAGAGATAAAGAGTATGGTAATGTGCAGACAGACAGCAACAGTGGCAAGATGGGCACGGTCAGCAAGGCAATATAGACAAGGTCTATCCTCCTGAATCCAGGCTTGGTTCATTTTAACAAAACAGATGTTTTGATCACTAGCGGAGGACAACATGGTCTGCTTGGATGTCACCCATTTCCCCATTTTGCCTTTGTAGCGAGGGTTCAAAAAAATGACTATCCAGTAATCATCAGACTGCTTGAGATCAGCAATACGCCTGTCACTGTTTCAGCAAGTGAGTCTACAGGTTGCCATTCTAGTCAGTGTGCCCGAGGAGCCAACTGAGATGATTGGGTGTTGTGTAAGATGTCACCGTCATCATCATTACAGATGAGCGAATTTCGACAAATTTCACAAAGAAAGTAGCGTAGTGTGTTACTGGCGGTAGCCTTTGTTAAGTTGGTCTCAGCTTTGTGCAGGTCATTCACTAGGTCCCCCTGTGTGGTACTGGGATTTTCACTTACAGTTCTTATGAACATTTTGACCCCACAGGGTGAGATCTTGGATGGAGCCGCTGATCAAGGGAGATTATCAGTGGTCTTGTATGTCTTCCATTTTCTAATTATTGCTCCCACAGTTGATTTCTTCACACCAAGCTGCTTGCCTATTGCAGATTCAGTTTTCCCAGCCTGGTGCAGGTCTACAATTTTGTTTCTGGAGTCCTTCGGCAGCTCTTTGGTCTTCACCATAGTGGAGTTTGGAGTGTGACTGTTTGAGGTTGTGGACAGGTGTCTTATACTGATAACAAGTTCAAACAAGTGCCATTACTACAGGTAATGAGTGGAGGACAGAGCCTCTTAAAGAAGTAGTTACAGGTCTGTGAGAGACAGAAATCTTGCTTGTTTGTAGGTGACCAAATACTTATTTTCCACCATAATTTGCATATAAATTCTTTAAAAATCAGACAATGTGATTTTTCTGGATTTGTTTTCTCATTTTGTCTCTCATAGTTGAGGTCTACCTATGATGTCAATTACAGGCCTCTCTCATCTTTTTAAGTGGGAGAAGTTGCATAATTGGTGGCAGACTAAATTTTTTTCCCCACTGTAGTAAAAGCATTTTTGAAAAGAATAAAATCTAGTTTTTTTGTTGCCATTTTGTGAGACACACATATATATATATATATATATATATATATATATATATAGACACATCAAAAATGGCTGTTTTGGCACTGTTCTTTTTTACAACGTTCACGTGATTGGGTGGATCTTGTGATATTTTTATAGAGTCATTTGATACGGACGCGGTGATACCTATCTTCAGTGCCATCAGATCCCGGTCACTACAGTGCGTGATGACGTCATCATGTTGGTCGGCGTGGTGACGTCATACGTCACTGCGTGTGAGATTTTGTGCAGGATCTTCAAACAAGTTGGCTGCAGCGACTTAATCGCTCTCAAATGGATGAAATAAGTATTTACATTTTTACCATCATTTCAGGGAAAATCGGTTTGTTACCATGAAGCATGAGGAAATTCGGCTTTGTGGCAAATCTAAATTTTTCCAGAAATTCGGATTGTAGTCCACTTTGTTTACTACGATTTGCTCAACACTACACAAAATGAGTACATTACCAAATTTCCTTTTGCTAAGCACCTGGAAATGGTCAGGCTTATGTAATGAAGATGCCACCTGTGTCTGGATGGTGAACAACGAAACTGTGGTTGCTTCTTGTGCTTCTCAGTAGATCCAACAATCCTCCCTACTGGTGGTATGTCTGGGCTGTTTGCCATGGTACATGCTCTCATGTAACCAATGCTCCCTACCATCAGTATCAGTAGCACAACATCAATATCCATGTTCATGAATCCAATCTATCCTGTTGTAATGGTGATCACAGCGTTAGGCTCCAACCTCCAAACTTCAGTTAATAACCATGAAGAAACAGCACCACTCGTCTTCTGATAATTGTATACATTTATATAATTGTATAAATAATAGCAACTTTTGGTCAATAAATACAATAAGAGTAGAGGTGCGGATTCTTATTGGTTCCCAACACCTATGAACAACTCGGTCAGTTTGTCCAAATGACCATTCTGCTTCTCTCAATCCAGTTATGTACCCCCTCTCAAAGTCTGTGAACTGGGCAGAATATCTTCAACTGTAGAGGCATGTCTGGCAGTCAACGATCTCTCACCAAGAGGTATACTACCCAAGAGTAGCCTCAGAGAGCCTTTTTATAGGGCAGAGAGTGGAACTCTTTTACACCTGTAATTATTTAAATATTTGCCTGAGACATAAATGCTGAATTTTGCAACAATCCAACATCTGGATACATAATTTTTTTGCCAATGAGTGAATGCTCAATTATGTATGGTAATAATATTGCACAAAAACACTTAAAATTGTCTTTGATTGTTCCAGTATGGTGGTGGGATCAAATTCAGTCCCAAACACCATGATTGGTGGGAATCATATGTTATTCCTTTGCAACATGAGAGTGAATGGGATTGGCGCACCATGCTCCTCATATGAGCAATGTGATTGTCCTTCCCACTGAACTGGAGTTCAGGAGCCTTTTTGTGTGTTTGTTTCATCCCTGTATTAAGCTACAGTAGGTTCTGATAAAGATGGGACCTGGTAAGAAGCAATGAGGGAGCTAGCAGCTGGTGCTATGGACTTGCAGTCTGTTTGCCTAGATTCCAACCCTGCACACACATACGTACCCAGTTGGTCCACCACTTCCAAACAGAGGTGCAAGAGTACCGTTACACATAGGCAAGATCCCCTGAGCAAGCCTGCTCTTAAAGGGTGCTAATATCAGCTGAACCTAACTAGCCTATTCCTAGTTTTATCCATTCCCCCGTTACTCCATAAATGTAACTTTTATAATATGCAAATTAGCCTCTAGGAGCAGGGGGGCATTGCTCCTAGAGACTCTGTTCTCCAACCTTTGTCACCTCATTCCAAGTCTTGATTGACAGGGCCAGGCAGCTTTAGCATCCTCCTGCCGGCCCTGAGTGCAAGTTAAATCTCGTGCCTACGCCATGCCGTTTAGTATTCTACGCAGGCATAGTGAAGGAAGGACACTCACTGGCTGCCGACTTCCTTCCTGCGCCTGCGCTGAATACTGAACGGCACAGCGCAGGCACGAGAGTTATCATTGACCAATGTCAGCCAGTTTGATTTAGGTATTTCTGGTGACAGAACCCTTTAAAAGGACATTTATGTCGGAATTAGGTATTTATTTGAATTTCAATATATTTAAACAATATTTGGCTGTTTTTAATTTCCGATAATACTATGTCATTGAAACTAAATACAATATATTGTCCTTCTGTGACAGTCAATACACGTGAAAAGACCTCCTATATACAACCCCTGGCAAAAATTATGAAATCACCAGTCTCTGAGGATGTTCCTTAACTTGCTTAATTTTGTTAAAAAAAAAACAGATCAGAGACATGACAAAAAACTAAAGGCATTTCAAATGGCAACTTTCTGGCTTTAAGAAATACTAAAAGAAATCAAGAAAAATAATTGTGGTAGCCAGTAACAGTTACATTTTTAGAACAAGCACAGGGAATAAATTATTGAATCACTCAATTCTGAGGAAAAAATTATGGAATCATGAAAAACAAACAAACAAAATAACACTCCAACACATCAGTAGTACTTTGTTGCACCACCTCTGGCTTTTGTAACTGTTTGCAGTCTTTGAAGCATTGACTTAATGAGTGACAAACAGTACTCTTCATCAATCTGGCTCCAGCTTTCTCTGATTGCTGTTGCCAGATCAGCTTTGCAGGTTGGAGCCTTGTCATGGACTATTTTCTTTAACTTCTACTACAGATTTTCAATTGGATTGAGATCCGGACTGTTTGCAGGCCATGACATTGACCTTATGTGTCTTTCTTCAAGGAATGTTTTCACAGTTTTTTCTCTATGGTAAGATGCATTATCATCTTGAAAAATGATTTCATCATCCCAAAACATCCTTTCGATAGATGGGATAAGAAAAGTGTCCAAAATGTCAATGTAAACCTGTGCATTTATTGAAGATGTAATGACAACCATCTCCCCAGTGCTTTTACCTGACATGCAGCCCCATATAATCAATGACTGTGGAAAGTTTTCTTCAGACAGTCGTCTGCATGAATCTCTTTGGAACGGCACCAAACAAAAGTTCCAGCATCATCACCTTGCCCAATGTAGATTTGAGATTCATCACTGAATATGACTTTCATCCAGTCATCCACAGTCCACAATTGCCTTTCCTTAGCCCATTGTAACCTTGTTTTTTCTGTTTAGGTGTTAGTGATGGCTTTCTTTTAGCTTTTCTGTATGTAAATCCCATTTCCTTTAGGCGGTTTCTTACAGTTCGGTCACAGACGTTGACCAGTTTCCTCCCATTTGTTCCTCATTTGTTTTGTTGTACAATTTCTGTTTTCAAGGCATATTGCTTTAACCCCTTCAAAACCGGGCCTGTTTTCACCTTTCTGCCCAGGACATTTTTTGAACATCTGACATGTGTCACTTTATGTGGTAATAACTTTGGAACGCTTTTACTTATGCATGCCATTCTGAGATTGTTTTCTCGTTACATATTGTGCTTCACGACAGTAGTAAATTTTTGGCAAAATATTTCATTTTTATTTTTTTAAAAAATACCAAATTTACCAAAAATTTGGAAAAATTTCCAAATTTCCAGATTTCAATTTCTCTACTTTCAAAATACATAGTAATACCTCCAAAAATAGTTATTATTTTACATTCCCCATATGTCTACTTTATGTTGGCATCATTTTTTAAATGTCATTTTACTTTTTTAGGACGTTAGAAGGCTTAGAAGCTACACCCCTCAAATTATTAAAAACTGCTGTTACAAACTTTGTTAACCCTTGAGGTGTTCCACAAGAATTAAAGGAAAATGGAGGTGAAATTTCAAAATTTCACTTTTTTGGTAGATTATTCATGTTAATAATTTTTTTCTTGCAACACAGTAAGGGTTAACAGCAAACTAAACCTCAATATACATTGCTCTGATTCTGCAGTTTACAGAAATACCCCATATGTGGTGGTAAATGTCTCTATGGGTTTGTGGCAGTGGTCAGAAGGAAAGGAGCGCCATATGGATTTAGGAGGCAGATTTTGCTAGAATAGTTTTTAGGTACCATTTTGTAATTGAGAGACCCTGACGTACCCCTAGAGTGGAAACCCTCAAAAAGTGACCCCATTTTGGAAACTGGAAACACCCTTCAACAAATATATTAAGGGGGGTACTGGCCACTTTGACCCCCTAAGTGTTTTATGGAATTTGGAAACACTTGGCTGTGAAAATGAAAAATTTCATTTCTTCCAATAAAATGTTGCCTTAGCCCCAATTATTTTGTATTTTCATAAGGGGTAACAGGAGAAAAGCACCCCATAATTTGTTAACCATTTTTTGAGTTATTGTCTTATGTGGGGCCTCGTTTTTTGCGGGATGAGCTGATGTTTTCATTGGTACCATTTTGGGGTACATAAGACTTTTTGATCGCTTGGTATTACACTTTTTGTGAGTCAAGGTAAAAAAAAAATAGCTGTTTTGGCATAGTTTTTTAAAAAAAATTTTTTACAGCATTCACCAGAGAGGTCAAATCATGTGATATTTTTATAGAGCAGGTTGTTACGGACGCGGCAGTACCCAATATGTCTAACATTTTTATTTTTAGAAAGCTTTACACATTAGATGCATTTTTGAACAGAATAAAATCTTTATTTTGTGTTGCCATTTTCAGAGAGCCATACTTTTTTCAGTTTTCGGACGAATGTCTCAGGTAGGGTATCATTTTTGCAGGACAAGATGACGGTTTGATTGGTACCATTTTGGGTCAAATACGCCTTTTTGATCGCCTGCTATTACACACTTTTTGTGAGGTAAGAGGGAAAAAAATGGTTGTTTTGGCATAGTTTTTTTTTTTTTTGCAGCATTCGTCTGGGGGGCCATCTCATGTAATATTTTTATAGAGCAGGTTGTTACGGACGTGGCGATACCAAATATGTCTAACTTTTTTATTTTTGGAAAGTTTTACACGTTAGATTTATTTTTGAACAGAATAAAAGGCATCCATCCAAGCCAACCCGATGGCCCCCCACTCGCCATCCTGAATATGCGCACACCTGACCACGGCACATGAAGGGTTAATGCGCCGGCATCGGTGTTTTCACCGATGCTGGTGCATTCCCCAGGGGTCCGGCACCTGGGACCTGCCGGACCCCCGCTCCTGCACCCGCCCGATCAGCGGCGAGTCACGTCCCGCTGCACTGTACATGTACGGCGCTGGGCGGGAAGGGGTTAAGTTTTCTGTCTTGACGCTTTGATGTCTTCCTTAGTCTACCAGTATGCTTGCCTTTAACCACCTTCCCATGTTGTTTGTACTTGGTCCAGGTTTTAGACAAAGCTGACTGTGAACAACCAACATCTTGTGTAACACTGCGTTATGATTTACTCTCTTTAAGGAGTTTGATAATCCTCTCCTTTTTTTCAATTGACATTTCTGGTATTGGAGCCATGATTCATGTCAGTCCACTTGTTGCAACAGCTCTCCAATGTGTGATCACTCCTTTTTACCTGGATACTAATGAGCAGATTTAATCTGATGCAGGTGTTATTGTTTGTAATGAAAATTTGCAGCGTGATTCCATATTTTTCCTCAGAATTGAGTGATTCCATAATTTATTCCCTGTGCTTGTTCTAAAAATGTAACTGTTACTGGCTACGACAACTATTTTTCTTGATTTCTTTTAGTTAGGGATGAGCGAACTTTTGAAAAGTTCGGTTCGGTTCGGTTCGGCGAATTTTCTTGAAGTTCGGATTCGTACGAACCGAACCTAAAACGAACCTTGCTATACAGAACCTTGCGTTACGGTTCTGTTCGCTCGTCCGAACGAACGTTCGGACGAACGAAAATAATAACCCATCTCGGCCATTCTCCTCCCAAAAGGGTGGTTTGACACGAGGGTCACACCAGGATACAAGGGATTGTAGGAGTAATAAATAATCCCTTGTATCCTGGTCTATTCTGTGAAAACCGTACAGTTTTGATGTGCCGTTTTTATTTTAACCAGATTCGTCTTAAAAGTTCTTAAACGAATCTGGTTCGTTACGGTTCTGTTCGCTCGTCCGAACGAACGTTCGGATGAACGAAAATAATAACCCATCTCGGCCATTCTCCTCCCAAAAGGGTGGTTTGACACGAGGGTCACACCAGGATACAAGGGATTGTAGGAGTAATAAATAATCCCTTGTATCCTGGTCTATTCTGTGAAAACGGTACAGTTTTATGTGCCGTTTTTATTTTAACCAGATTCGTCTTAAAAGTTCTTAAACGAATCTGGTTCGTTACGGTTCTGTTCGCTCGTCCGAACGAACGTTCGGACGAACGAAAATAATAACCCATCTCGGCCATTCTCCTCCCAAAAGGGTGGTTTGACACGAGGGTCACACCAGGATACAAGGGATTGTAGGAGTAATAAATAATCCCTTGTATCCTGGTCTATTCTGTTGAAAAAGTAAACTTTATTTATTTACGAACCTGATTCATACGAACTTTACGAAAGTTCGGTTCGGGGACGAACCGAACGTTCGGTAAAGTTCGTAACGAATCTGGTTCGTTACGGTTCGGTTCGCTCATCCCTACTTTTAGTATTTCTTAAAGCCAGAAAGTTGCCATTTGAAATGCCTTTAGTTTTTTGTCATGTCTTTGATCTGTTTTTTTTTTCAACAAAATTAAACAACTGAAGGAACATCCTCAGAGACTGGTGATTCCATAATTTTTGGCAGGGGTTGTAGATAGGTAATCCACTGCCACTTTTCTGCTGCTTTGAAGAAAAGATGATCTAAATGTCATTCTCATGATAATAGTAAGTGTAGAATTGGGATAACAATATGACAGCTCTTTCAATTTCTCAAAATGCCTACTTAAAGATATCCACAAAAAACATTGCATTTATCAGTGTGATGTGTGATGCTCTAAGCCACTACAGGGAGACTGGCTCTGGTTGCAGCAATAGACTTAAAAAGTTAAGCAAGGCTGTCTGCCTTTTTAAAAGTCTAAACAAAGATGAGGTTAAAGAGCCAGGACAGGAAGTAGAATTAGTAACTTTGAAAAAATGATATCCAGAAAAATATCCACACATATATAATAAAAATACATAGAATAGTTACATTTACATTTTTTTTATTTGGCCTGTATAGCTGCTGGATAGGAAATATAAGGTAGTCAGACACCCTCCTCATCACTTCCTGATGCTATTGATCTATCTCTTCATGATTTTATACTGGAGTTCTGTGTGATTAGACTGCTGTGTATTAGTACTAGTCCTGCACAAAACTTAGTTCATATTGAGATGAAATACTGTACCTTGCCATATTTAATATACTTACGTTTTATGTAATGTAATAATTAGGTGTAAACTTAAAAGATAAATTACCCATTTCCTTCCAGCTCACATACACATTTGATAATGTGAGTCCAGTCAAACGCATCTGGATCCTTGTTCAGCCATTTTCTGAATTCAGCGTGGTTTTGTTCAAGGAGATCTGAGACAATGATTTTATCAAATACTTCACAAGCAGAGAGGAGTTGATAAATGGAGGCTCCAGTGCCAACATCAAGCAGGGTATCTCCTCTTACTCCACCTTCAAAGATAAAACAACATCCAAATATCAGGTTAGAAAAGATTATTACTTGAAATAAAGATAACCTCCTCTAAGGGCATTGTCTAAGTGAACCCCTTGTTTTTCATAGCATCAGTGATGGTTGGAATAGACTTTCCTGAGGCGAACACCAGGTCGCTACCTCTTGAGGTAGGTTAGCACATGAAGCAGCTGGCCCAGGCGAACCAGGGGGTACCATTGCAAGGTACCAGAGGTACGGGCGTAGTCAACAGGCCGAGTCATAACCAGGAGTGACAGTGCAGGATGAAAGAATGAGGGAGAGGTGAAGTTGTGCAAGCAAAGGGTCAGGGCAGGCAGCACAGACACAAGTGAGGCAATCCAGGTCATCAACAGGAGAGTTGAGATGAAGCAGTCTAGGATAGCAAAATCCAGAAGATAAGCACGGGTCAGGAGTTCAGGAACACAAGCACATATGAAAGCAACCTTAGCAGGACAGGACCTTTGAAGCTCAGGCACCTGGGAAGAGGGCTGGACCACTTATATGGGTGCAGAAAGGCTGTGATCGGCCAGAAGCACATGTGCTTAAATCACAGGAAGTGGCGTGTGCCGGCCCTTAAACAAATGTTTAATGCTTTATTCACCTATCTGAATCAGTTCATCCCATCATGTCCCAGAGTGCAGCACAGTAAGCTCTCACAAATCCTACAACCATTTGCTCTTTCTCTTTTTAATTTAACTTCTTATTTCAGAGGATCTCTCTCTTTTTCAACTTCAACCCCTTCCCCATCTCACATAGAAACACTGCTAATCACATTAACATTTGTTATCCACCTTCTCTTCCCACTTTTAATTGCACGCTCTGGAATGCACGGTCTGTGTGTAATAAGCTCCCCTACATTCATAACGTCTTTCTTACTTCTTTCTTTACCTGCAGTCCCTCACTGAAACCTGTATTCAGGAATCTGACACCTTCCACCTGCTCTTTCTCACAGTGGCCTACCCTTCTCCCATAGCCCCAGACCTAAGAACAGACATGGTGTTAAAGTCGGCATACTTCTGTCCCCACAATGCACTTTCCAGTTCATCCCCCCACTTCCATTACTCTCATTCCCTTCTTTTGAGGTCCAGACCCTCAGGCTCTTCCATCCCCTCTCCCTCAAAGTAGCGGTTGTATACCGTCCCCTTGGCTCAACCAACCAACTCCTGAATCACTTTGCTGCCTGGCTGCCACTTCCTGTCCTGAGAATTATCAACCCTTATCTTGGAAGACTTCAATATCCACATAAATAGCCCCATCTGCCCGTCTGCATCCCACCTTCTATCTCTAACCTCCTCTCTTGGCATTTCACTACTTTCTAACTCTCAAACACAAAAGACGGTAAGACACGCTCTCTGACCAGAACACCCTCTACTTCACTCTCACAAGTTCACACCCATCCCAGCATACTCCAACTTATTATACATACAAAACTATACAGGGCATTGACCCTCATACACTTACAGATAGACACTCTACACTTATCATTGTCTCCAATCTCTTCCCTCTCCTGCCCTGATCTGGCTGTAAATCACTATAATGACACCCTGAGAAGCATCCTGGACAAAGTAGAACCCGCTACCTTCAGAACCTCTAAACACAGACCAAAGCAGCCCTGGCTTACACGACAAACTCGCTTTTTCCAGTGATGTTCCAGGATCGCTGAATACCCATGGAGAAAAACTCACACACTAGAAAATTTCCTCCATCACAAATTCTTGCTAATAGCCTATAACTCTGCCCTCCACCTTGCCACACAGACCTACTTCACCACCCTAATTTCCTCACTGTCCAACAACCCAAAAGAACTCTGACACTTTTTACTCCCTCCTTACTTCTAAAGTCCAGTTGCCTATCATAGACCTCTGTGTTGAAGATCTGGCCGCCTACTTCATTGAGAAAATAGAAAACATCTGGTATGAAATCAGCTCCCAGCTACTTAGTTTTATTAATCCCACCCCTCCTCTGGCTCACTGCCCATGTTTGACCCAGTTATGGAAGAAGAAGTGTCCAGGCTACTCTCTTCTTCTCGTCCTACCACATGCCTTTCTGACCCTATTTCCTCACACCCACTACAGTCTCTCTCTCCAGCTGTCACCACTCACCTAACAAAAATCTTCAACCTCTCTCTCTTCTGACATCTTCCTCATTTCTTTCAACCACTCTATCATTACTCCATTATAAAAAAACAAAAAACCTTCTCTTGACCCATCCTGCACAACTAACTTCAGACCCGTCTCCAATCTTCCCTTCATCTTTAATCTCCTGGAGCATCTGGTCTACTCTCGTCTCAACTGTTATCTCTCTGCTCACTCTCTCCTTGAACCATTACAATCTGGTTTCTGCACCCTACATTTTTACGGAAAATTCCCTCACCAAAGTGACGAATGATCTCCTGACAGCAAAATGCAATGGTGACTACTCTTTTCTCATTCTACTTGACCTCTCTGTAGCTTTTGACACTGTAGACCACCATCTCCTACTCATCATGCTCCAATCTATAGGCCTAAAGGATACTGCCCTCTTCTGGTTTTCTTCATATATCTCTGACCGCTCTTTCAGTGTATCATTCGCTGGCTCCACTTCTTCTCATCTCCTTTTTGCTGTTGGGGTCCCTCAGGGTTTAGTCCTAGACCCTCTCATCTTCTCTCTTTAAACAGCCCCAATTGGACAGACCATCTGCAGATTTGGTTTCCAGTACAATGTCTATGTTGATGACACACAACTATGCACTTCATCCAGCGACATCATCCCTGCTGTCTTATAGAATAGCAATGACTGTCTGTCCACTGGCTCTAACATCATGTCCTCTTTCTATCTGAAACTGAATCTTTCAAAAACTTCTTGTATTCTCTACTAATCTACCTAAACCTGATATCTCTGTCTCACTGTGTGGAACTACCATCGCACCTGGGCAGCACGTCCGCTGTCTCGATGTTATGTTTGACACTCTGATCTTTCCTTCACCCCCCCTATATTCAATCTCTTGCCTACTTATGTCGCCTGCACCTGAAAAAATATCTAGAATCCGCCCCTTTCATATTATGGAAATAACAAAAACTCTCATTGTTGCCCTGATCCATTCCCACCTCAATTACTATAATTTACTATTAATTTAACTCCCTCTCCTCAGATTTTCCCCTCTCCAATCTATCCTTAATGCAGCAGCCAGGGTCACCTATCTGACCTATGAGATCCTGCAAGCCGCGGCGAGCCAGTTGCAGACTTTGCACCCCAGGCCGTTGACTGTCTGGCAGTCAACGATCTCTCACAAAGATGTACACTACCTAAGAGTAGCCTCAGAGAGCCTTTTTATAGGGCAGAGAGTTGAACTCTTTTACACCTGTAATCATTTAAATATTTGCCTGATACATAAATGCTGAATTTTGCAACAATCTAGCATCTTTATCTGGATGTGTTAATTTTTTGTCAATGAGTGAATACTCATTTATATATGGTGAGCCAGTTGCAGACTTTGCATCCCAGGCCCTCCTTCTTTTGTCTGGAGATTTAAACCATGTTGTGTGTAACCTGCCACACAAGTGTCAATAAAACACTAGACTTGTTCTTTGCCAATCCAATGGAGGGAGGCATATCATTTATCAGCCCTGCCGTTCCCAGGAAAATCAGATCACAACCTGGTGCATTTTCGACCTGTGTACAAACTACTTGTACATAAAGAACCATCTGTCATCTGCACAGTGAGGATATGGTCTGAAGAGAGTGAAGAGGCTTTGAGGGATTGTTTCAACACAACTGCATGGGAAGAGCAGTGGGATTTATATGGGGAGGACATGGCCGGTTTCACACACTGCATAATGGACTACATTAACTTTTGTTTGGACTACACAGTACCCACAAATATGGTGAGGTGCTTTTCTAAGAACAAACCCTGTATTAACCCTGATATAAAAGCTGTTCCCAAGGAGAAGACAAGGGTCTTTAGGTAAGGTGACAAGGAAAAGCTGAGGGATGTGCAAAAGGAGCTGAGGCATCAAATCAGAAAGGGGAAAGCCAGATATAAGAGGAAGACGGAGGAGCAAATGGAATAGAAAAACATTAGTGAGGTCTGAAAAAGTTAATGCCTGGTCACAGACAGCCTGTCTCCTAGGTAGAAGGAGATAAAAAGTGGGTTTATGAGTTCAATCTATTCTTCAATAGGTGTAATCACACACCTGCTCCTTCCATACTAGTATGCCATTCTATCAGTGGCATAACTATAGGGGAAGCAGAGAAAGCAGCTGCTTTGGAGCAGTGCCCCCAGTGTGACTGTATCTGAAGGGAGCCTGGCCTGGCCTGAAATGTACTAGAAAAGGTGTACATATCAGTATGAAGGACTTTTGGAATGCAGTAATGGTAGGCTAAAGGACCTTTGATCATGTCACATGATCGAAGGTCATATATATATATATATATATATATATATATATATACACAGTCATGGCCAAAAGTTTTGAGAATTATACAGATATTAATTTTTAAGAGCGGAGAAAAGATTGTGGATAAATGGGATAATGGGAGGACTACAGTTTCAATACTTATGTGAAAAAGATGTAATCCTATTTTACAATAAAACGTAACCTTTATTCAATGTTTATAAAATAGAGAGCCCTTAGTGTCATATAAAGAACAAACATATGTACACATAAACAAAAATGATAGGAGGGGGTGCACGGCGGCAGCCCAAAAATAACCAGTTGTCCTACCACTTCAGAAGATTTGGTTCGTCAGGTCCGAGGATGCAGGAAGGCCGAGAAAGCAGGAACAGTCAGCCCTACGTCGCCCTCCTGTTTCAGATAGTTCCTAGAATTAGAATTGATCCTCGAATTGTACAAGAGAAGAGAAGATGGCTATTTCCTCCCTGAGGGACAATCTATCAGTAACCATTAAACCCTCAGACAAAGGAGGAAACGTGGTCATCATGAACTCCTTAGACTATAAAAAAATGTGTGAAAGCATCTTAAATGACAAGACCAACTACTCGACTCTTCCCTTTAACCCAACTGAAAATTATCTGAGGGAATTAAAGGATATCTTGTCTGAGGCCCTCCATAATAATCTAATCTCTAAGGAGGAATACGAGTTCTTATACCCCAGATTCCCGGTCACAGCTACCTTTTATAGCCTACCAAAAATACACAAAGGCACTACTCCCCTAAAGGGGAGACCCATAGTGTCAGGCATAGGTAGCTTGTGCCAGAATCTGGGGATATACATAGACAAAATCTTAATGCCGTTTGTTTTATCATTACCATCTTACACGAGAGATACGATGGATCTATTAAAGAGACTTGAAGGGGTCAGTGTTGACGCAGGATCAATTCTATGTAGTGTGGATGTAGAAGCACTATACTCATCCATTCCTCATGAATTCGGTCTTAAAGCAGTTGAATACTATCTTAGTATGAGAGGGGTCCAATACCGTGAACATAACAACCTTGTCCTTAATTTACTCAGATTCCTGCTAACTCACAACTTTTTCCTTTTTAACGGGAAACTCTACCACCAGCTCAGGGGCACAGCCATGGGCTGTTCTTGTGCGCCAGCTTACGCAAATTTGCTCCTGGGCTGGTGGGAGGCAACTATGGTATTCGATGATTCCTTGCCGATATGTACCGGGCCCATCTCCCTCTGAGCTCGGTACATAGATGACATTTTTATCATCTGGAATAACACAACAGGCTTTTGGTGAATTTGTTGAAAGATTGAACATTAATCCCATCGGGCTTAAATTCACCTTTGAAATGAATGCCATCCAATTGCCTTTTCTTGACATACAGATCACCAAGGAGGCAAATGGAGACCTAGTGACCACCATCTTTAGGAAGCCTACCTCCACAAATTCCCTCCTTCATTGGAGCAGCAGCCACCCGAGATCCCTTAAAAAAGGGATCCCTCGTGGACAATATTTGCGCCTAAGGCGTAACTGCTCAGATAGGAGGGAATTTATTGACCAAGCTAATGCCCTTAGGGATAGATTTCAGGCAAAAGGCTACCCTGACCAGGTACTACGGCCAGCTTACCAAGCAGCCCTTGCAATTAATCGCACTGAGCTTCTTATCCCTAAGACTAAGATAGAAAATGAAAGAAAAGTCAGACTGATTTCCACATTTGATGGCGCAGCAAATGAAGTGAGGGAGATACTCAGCAGATACTGGCCCATCCTCCTGATGGACCCAGACATTCGGGAAGTCATTCATGATTATCCTCAGATAACTTTCAGGAGGGGGAATAGCCTGCGTGATCAACTAGTACAGAGCCACTACATCCCTGTTCAACCAAAGGGAACCTGGTTAGATCGTGAACCTAAGGGGTGCTACAGATGTAGTGGTTGTGTGGCCTGCAGCACTATTCAGAGTAGCAGGACTTTCTTCAGTAATAATCTACAAAGAACTTTTGAAATTAAGGGATTTATTAGCTGTCGCACCCAAGGTGTTGTATACAAGATCACGTGTGAATGCGGTTTAGAACACGTGGGGAAAACCAGACGCGAATTACGTCGCCGCATTGCTGAGCACCTGGGCGATATCGCAAACAGGCGAGATACAGTGGTAGCTAGACATGTGTTCGAACACCACCAGTCTAACCCTAGATCTATAAAAGCCATAGGGATTGAGATGGTTAAATCACCCAGACGGGGTGGAGACTGGGATCGAATCCTGTTGCAACGTGAAACTCGTTGGATTTTTCTCCTCAATACAGTATCTCCAGGAGGCTTAAATGAGCAACTAAATTTCAGCTGCTTTATATGAATACTTTCATATGGGCCCTGTTGGTGGGCTGGATGTGGGGGGATTGATTGATATCAAGATGCACAGTACTATGCCTATGGAAAGGCCCCCTATCATCCAGCGCATCAATTGGCCCCATTACACAGGTATAGGTTCCCCTTTCATTAGTTTGGTAAACAGTAAGTGGAAAGTGGGATCACTTGTGACCTGTATTATAAACTTGTGGCTGTCATGACTATTTCACCATAACTTTGGCGTTGTTAACTTGCTGAAGGGCCCACATAATATGGGGTCCGTTTGGCATATTGATTTACTCAAAGGGTTAACATGTGACCATTGTGGACATTTTTCTCTGTTTTAATATTTTGCTGAATGGCCTCTAATTCACTTGTGGCCCTTGTAAAATAAACACGTGTGATTCATGCACAATATATTTACTTCTTTGGAGGCGGGTCGATAGTTATAATAAACGTTCATGAAGCCAAAACCTGCCCTAAATACCTGTAATGTAGCGCTTGCGATTGCGCAGGTGCCATTCCCTCCTTGGTCACTGAATCGCCGGCAAATAGCGTCCTGGTTTCCAGGCGATATCAGCTGACCGCGCCGCGCATGCGCGCTGCGGCGGCGCGTGACGTGAGGACGTCATATCGGACGTCACCGCGTCCCAAAGAACCAGGCCTCACTATCATCTAGATGAGGATATTTAAAACGGAGCGGCAGACTGCCATTCAAAGGTGATTCATCATGCCTGTGTAGCAGCAGCCCGCCCGTTTCTGACTTAGATGCAGCAATATCTCTAGCCTCTATGTCCGTTTAATGTATTTTCCCTGCTTCAGCCTACATAGTTATCTTTCATAGGCTGTTTGTTTGTACTGGTGACCTATAAGCTATCATATAGGTCCCGGTGGCTAAATACAATTAGACTCCGTGCAGCTGACTTGCCGTTTATTCCCCTGATGAGTGTTCTACACGAAACGTGCATGTAGGGACTGGCGGGTAGCATTAGGAGCAGGGCTGCAATAGGGTGTATCACACCAGGGAAAGGTTCCGGACGGGGTCGCTCTTATCAGGGCGGGTGCTCCATGGCTAGGCCATTTAGGGCCAGGATAGCACCCCCCATAGGGCAAAAACAGGGTCAGAGGCCCAATACACCGTCATCCAGTTCCCGGGGAACTATCTGAAACAGGAGGGCGACGTAGGGCTGACTGTTCCTGCTTTCTCGGCCTTCCTGCATCCTCGGACCTGACGAACCAAATCTTCTGAAGTGGTAGGACAACTGGTTATTTTTGGGCTGCCGCCGTGCACCCCCTCCTATCATTTTTGTTTATGTGTACATATGTTTGTTCTTTATATGACACTGAGGGCTCTCTATTTTATAAACATTGAATAAAGGTTACGTTTTATTGTAAAATAGGATTACATCTTTTTCACATAGATATTAATTTTTACAAAGTCTACTGCTTCAGTTTTTATAATGGCAATTTGCATATACTCCAGAATGTTATAAAGAGTGATCAGCTTAACAGCAATTACTTGCAAAGTCAATATTTGCCTAGAAAATGAACTTTATCCCCCAAAACACATTTCAACATCATTGCAGCCCTGCCTTAAAAGGACCAGCTTTGTTTCAGTGATTGCTCCATTAACACAGGTGTGGGTGTTGATGAGGACAGGGCTGGAGATCAATCTGTCATGATTAAGTAAGAATGACACCACTGGACACTTTAAAAGGAGGCTGGTGCTTGGCATCATTGTTTCTCTTCTGTTAACCATGGTTATCTCTAAAGAAACACGTGCAGTCATCATTGCACTGCACAAAAATGGCCTAACAGGGAAGAGTATCGCAGCTAGAAAGATTGCACCTCAGTCAACAATCTATCGCATCATCAAGAACTTCAAGGAGAGAGGTTCCCTTGTTGCCAAAAAGGCTCCAGGGCGCCCAAGAAAGACCAGCAAGCACCAGGACCTCTTAAAAGTGTTTCAGCTGCGGGATCGGGCTACCAGCAGTGCAGAGCTTGCTCAGGAATGGCAGCAGGCAGGTGTGAGTGCATCTGCACGCACTGTGAGGCGGAGACTCTTGGAGCAAGGCCTGGTCTCAAGGAGGGCAGCAAAGAAGCCACTTCTCTCCAGAAAAAACATCAGGGACAGACTGATATTCTGCAAAAGGTACAGGGAGTGGACTGCTGAGGACTGGGGTAAAGTCATTTTCTCTGATGAATCCCCTTTTCGATTGTTTGGGACATCTGGAAAACAGCTTATTCGGAGAAGACGAGGTGAGCGCTACCACCAGTCTTGTCTCATGCCAACTGTAAAGCATCCTGAAACCATTCATGTGTGGGGTTGCTTCTCAGCCAAGGGAATCGGATCTCTCACAGTCTTGCCTAAAAACACAGCCATGAATAAAGAATGGTACCAGAATGTCCTCCGAGAGCAACTTCTCCCAACCGTCCAAGAGCAGTTTGGTGATCAACAATGCCTTTTCCAGCATGATGGAGCACCTTGCCATAAAGCAAAGGTGATAACTAAATGGCTCAGGGAACAAAACATAGAGATTTTGGATCCATGGCCTGGAAACTTCCCAGATCTTAATCCCATTGAGAACTTGTGGTCAATCATCAAGAGACGGGTGGACAAACAAAAACCTACAAATTCTGACAAAATGCAAGCATTGATTGTGCAAGAATGGACTGCTATCAGTCAGGATTTGGTCCAGAAGTTGATTGAGAGCATGCCAGGGAGAATTGCAGAGGTCCTGAAGAAGAAGGGTCAACACTGCAAATATTGACTTGCTGCATTAACTCATTCTAACTGTCAATATAAGCTTTTGTTACTCATAATATGATTGCAATTATATTTCTGTATGTGATAAAAACATCTGACAAACACACATAAAAACCAGAGGGCAGCAGATCATGTGAAAATATAATATTTGTGTCATTCTCAAAACTTTTGGCCATGACTGTATATATATATATAGATATATATATATATATAGATATATATATATATATACACTCACCGGCCACTTTATTAGGTACACCTGTCCAACTGCTCGTTAACACTTAATTTCTAATCAGCCAATCACATGGCGGCAACTCAGTGCATTTAGGCATGTAGACATGGTCAAGACAATCTCCTGCAGTTCAAACCGAGCATCAGTATGGGGAAGAAAGGTGATTTGAGTGCCTTTGAACGTGGCATGGTTGTTGGTGCCAGAAGGGCTGGTCTGAGTATTTCAGAAACTGCTGATCTACTGGGATTTTCACGCACAACCATCTCTAGGGTTTACAGAGAATGGTCCGAAAAAGAAAAAACATCCAGTGAGCGGCAGTTCTGTGGGCGGAAATGCCTTGTTGATGCCAGAGGTCAGAGGAGAATGGGCAGACTGGTTCGAGCTGATAGAAAGGCAACAGTGACTCAAATTGCCACCTGTTGCAACCAAGGTAGGCAGAAGAGCATCTCTGAACGCACAGTACGTCGAACTTTGAGGCAGATGGGCTACAGCAGCAGAAGACCACACCGGGTGCCACTCCTTTCAGCTAAGAACAGGAAACTGAGGCTACAATTTGCACAAGCTCATCGAAATTGGACAGTAGAAGATTGGAAAAAACGTTGCCTGGTCTGATGAGTCTCGATTTCTGCTGCGACATTCGGATGGTAGGGTCAGAATTTGGCGTCAACAACATGAAAGCATGGATCCATCCTGCCTTGTATCAACGGTTCAAGCTGGTGGTGGTGGTGTCATGGTGTGGAGAATATTTTCTTGGCACTCTTTGGGCCCCTTGGTACCAATTGAGCATCGTTTGCAACGCCACAGCCTACCTGAGTATTGTTGCTGACCATGTCCATCCCTTTATGACCACAATGTACCCAACATCTGATGGCTACTTTCAGCAGGATAATGCGCCATGTCATAAAGCTGGAATCATCTCAGACTGGTTTCTTGAACATGACAATGAGTTCACTGTACTCAAATGGCCTCCACAGTCACCAGATCTCAATCCAATAGAGCATCTTTGGGATGTAGTGGAACGGGAGATTCGCATCATGGATGTGCAGCCGACAAATCTGCGGCAACTGTGTGATGCCATCATGTCAATATGGACCAAAATCTCTGAGGAATGCTTCCAGCACCTTGTTGAATCTATGCCATGAAGAATTGAGGCAGTTCTGAAGGCAAAAGGGGGTCCAACCCGTTACTAGCATGGTGTACCTAATAAAGTGGCCGGTGAGTGTATATATATATAAAGAATTAGAGCACTACTACTCCTATCCAGATATTTAGGACGTTGATACTGCGACTGATACTTTACTACTTTAACCCTTTCAGTACCGAGCCACTTTTCACCTTAAATCTCAGGCCGATTTTTGCAAATCTGACATGTGTCATTTTATGTGGTAATAACTTTAGAACGCTTTTACTTATCTAGGCCATTCTGAGATTGTTTTCTCGTGACACATTCTACTTCATGACAGTCATAAATTTGAGTCAATATATTTCACCCTTCTTTATGAAAAAATCCCAAATTTACCAAACATTTTGAAAAATTAGCAAATTTCCAAATGTCAATTTCTCTACTTTTAAAATACATAGTAATACCTCCAAAAATAGTCATTACTTTACATTCCCCATATGTCTACTTTATGTTGGCATAATTTTGTAAATGTCATTTTATTTTTTTAGGATGTCAGAGGGCTTAGAAGTTTAGAAGCAATTTTTCAAATTTTAAACAAAATTTTTCAAACCATATTTTTGATCATCAATTCAGTTATAAAGTGATTTTGTGAGGCTTGCCTAATGGAAACCCCCCATACATTAACCCATTTTAGAAACTACACCCCTCAAGTTATGAAAAACTGATGTTACAAACTTTATTAACCCTTGAGGTGTTCCACAAGAATTAAAGGAAAATGGAGGTGAAATTTCAAAATTTCACTTTTTTGATAGATTATTCATGTTAATAATTTTTTTCTTGCAACACAGCAAACTAAACCTCAATATACATTGCTCTGATTCTGCAGTTTACAGAAATACCCCATATGTGGTGGTAAACGTCTCTATGGGTTTGTGGCAGTGGTCAGAAGGAAAGGAGCGCCATACGGATTTTGGAGGCAGATATTGCTAGAATAGTTTTTAGGCACCATTTTGTAATTGAGAGACCCTGACGTACCCCTACAGTGGAAACCCTCAAAGAGTGACCCCATTTTGGAAACTACACCCTTCAACGAATGTATTAAGGGGGGTACTGGCCACTTTAACCCCCTAAGCGTTTTACGGAATTTGGAAACACTTGGCTGTGAAAATGAAAAATTTCATTTCTTCCAATAAAATGTTGCTTTAGCCCCAAATTTTTCATTTTCACAAGGGGTAAAAGGAGAAAAGCACCCCATAATTTGTTACTCATTTTCTCCTGAATACGGCAACACCCCATATGTGGTGGTAAACTGATGTGGGGGCACATGGCAGGACTCAAAACAGAAGGAGCGCCATATGGATTTTACAACACAGATTTTGATGGATTGGTTTGCTGGAGCCATTGATTTTTATTTTTTTGAGCTATTGTCTTATGTGGGGGCTCATTTTTTGCGGGACGAGATGACAGTTCAATTGGTACCATTTTGGGGTAAATAAGAGTTTTTGATTGCTTGGTATTACACTTTTTGTGGGTCAAGGTGAAAAAAATAGCTATTTTGGCATGGTTTAAAAAATTTTTTTTTTTACAAAATTCACCTGGGGGGGCTGTCTCATGTAATATTGTTATAGAGCAGGTTGTTACGGACATGGTGGTACCAAATATGTCTAACTTTTTTATTTTTGGAAAGTTTTACACATTAGGTTTATTTTTGAACAGAATAAAATCTTTTTTTTTGTGTTGCCATTTTCAGAGAGCCATATTTTTTTTATTTTTCGGGTGATTGTCTCAGGTAGGGTATCATTTTTGCGGGACAAGATGACGGTTTGATTGGTACCATTTTGGGGTACATAAGACTTTTTTATCGCTTGCTATTACACTTTTTGTGAGGCAAGAGAGAAAAAAATGGTTGTTTTGGCATAGTTTTTAAAAAAAATATTTTTGCAGCATTCGCCTGGGGGGCCATCTCATGTAATATTGTTATAGAGCAGGTTGTTACGGACGCGGAGGTACCCAATATGTCTAACTTTTTTATCTTTGGAAAGTTTTACACATTAGATTTATTTTTGAACAGAATAAAATCTTTTTTTTTTGTGTTGCCATTTTCAGAGAGATATTTTTTTTATTTTTCGGGCGATTGTCTCAGGTAGGGTATCATTTTTGCGGGACAAGATGACGGTTTGTTTGGTTTGGTACCATTTTGGGATAAATACGCCTTTTTGATCGCCTGCTAATACACTTTTTGTAGGGGAAGGTGACCAAAAAATGTCTGTTTTGGCCTTTTTTTTTTACTGCGTTCACCTGGTGGGGTGGATGACATGAAATTTTTATAGAGCCAGTCGATATGGACGCGGCGATACCTATTATGTTTATCCTTTTTTTTTAACCTTTTTTTTTTACAATTTTTTTTGGCTTTTTTTGAAAATGGCGTTTTTTTTGTTTTTTTTACTTGAAACTTTTATTATTTTTTTGGGAAACTTGATTTTTTAACTTTTTTTTTTTTTTTACTTTATTTAACTTTTGGGGGTCTAATCCTCTTCACAATGCATTACAATACTTTTGTATTGTAATGCATTGGCTGTAAGTGTATTACTCAATGTAATACACTTACAGCCTGCTTCCTGTGTGATCAAGGGGGCTGGATCGCACAGGCACGCAGGGATAGCAGCCACGATGCCTAAGGAAGGCATCGGGCTGCTATCCGAGCCATCGGGTCCCCGTCACAGCAGCGTGGGGACCGATGGCCCCCCGCTCGCCATCCTGAACTCCCACACACCACATGAAGGGTTAATGTGCCGGCATCGGTGTTTTCACCAATGTTGGCGCATTCAGCAGGGGTCCGGCACCTCGGCACAGCCAGACCCCCGCCGCTGATCAGGCAGGCGCAGCTCCTGCGCCCACCCGATCAGAGCGCCGTACGTGTACGTCGCTGGGACTTATGTCCCGGCTTTTTGCACCGTACATGTACGGCGCTGGGAGTCTAAGGGTTAACCACTGAGCCACCATGCTGTGAAAGGGGCACAGATAGTGCATTGCTCCTGTGAAAGTGGCATGGAGAGGGCATTACTACTGTGAATGGGGCACAGAGAGGGCATTACTACTGTGAAGGTCATAACAACTGTTGTAGGGGCACAGTGACAGCATAACTACTCTGAAAGGCACATAGAGAGGGCATATCTACTGTGTGGGGGCAAAATGAGCGCATAGCTACACTGAAGGGACACAGAGAGGGCATAACTACTGTGAGGAGGTGCAATGGCTTTACTATTATGAGGGGCCACTATGTTGACTCCTCATGATGTTACCACCCTACTCACTCTAGTATGCCTGCTTGGTCTTGTTGACACCACTGTTTATTTTACCCTTCTTGTGATCTGTCGGAAGAACTGAAAAATGAAAAACACAACAGATCCTTTCTTTGAAGTATCGAAAAGGCCTCTCTTACACGGTCAGTATTTTGAATCAGGATTTGATCCTGATTTGGAAGCCAAAAGCAGGAGTGGGTCCAAAACACAGAAGACATGCAAATATTTCCATCACGTGTTATCTTTGTTTTGGAGCCACTCCTGTTTTTGCCTCACCAATACTTATGAAATACTGATGCAAAAAACTGAAGAAATTGTGACCTTATGATAGAGGCCATTGAAATTCTGCATACAGGACTTCTTTTTCATCTAAATAAAACTGATTTTAGAGGCAAATAGCCAAAACACATGCAAATTGGGCATAAAGCTTCTATCACATGGTCAGTATTTTGCATCAGGATTTGCTCATGATTTGGAAGCCAAAAGCAGGAGTGGGTACAAAACACAGAAAACATTCCCATCACGTGTCATCTCTGTTTTGGTCCCACTCCTGGGTTTTTTTTGGCCTTACCAATACTGATCAATTACTGACCAAATACTGACCATGTGAAGGTGGATGCTCAAAAGACAGGATCCATTTTTTCGGGGGTTGTTCTTCTGAGAGATCAGAAGAAGGAAAAAATAAACAGTGATATCAACACAAACTTACTGTTGACACCCTCTCCACTCTGTCAAGGGGCCACTATTTTTATCATTGTGTAACACAACAGGCTCTCTAGCAATCTATGTGCAATCAGCAGTTTGTGTAAAATGAAAGGGTTATTTCGCTCTATAGTAGAATTTTGGGCCACTGCATGGTTAAGTACATTTTACCTGACGATAACATTGACCTATAAGGCTAAATTAACACTTCAATTATTTGGTCAGTTTTTGACCCGTAACTGACCAAATAAGTGAAGTGTAAACTGATTCTGCCTGTAATACTAATACACAGTTACTGTTTCACTACCAGAGCGGAATAACTATGCATGGTTCTGCAATACACAGTGATGTACACCAAGATACACTCTCCCTGCAGGCCACGAAATAGCTGATTTATTATATGCTTCATGATTATTTTATGTGTATCAAATCAAATAATAAAAAAAGGCAAAGCATCCAAATTGAATTTTTGAAAAAAATTGCTGATTTCTAAACTTGACAAAGAACAAGATGATGACTTGACTTCTAAATTTCCCAAACCTCAATCTGATCAGGCATTTTTGGCATATGCTGGATAAAAATGTCCAATCTTTTGAGGTCCGCCCTCCAATTTGCTAGACTAAATCGATCTGGTGCTTATGTCTTGGTGCCACACAGGACAGAGGACTCTTCAGAGGTCTTGTGCATATTTGCCAACTTTTGAGGTGCTCCTATCTCCTGGTTATTGGCTTTTTACAGGCACTTCTTCTATAACCATGAAGAAGCACCTCCCCAGCAACAAGGGCTCTCATCACAGTGTGGTGCAGTACTGAATCACTGCATTTGGCAAGGCAGCAGATAAATACAGCAGGAGGAGCTCAGAAGCAGTGATGGCAAGAGCAAAATGGAGGTGTCTAGTGGCCCCTTTGGTTCAATCATGGCTGCACCCAGGGCAACATAGGTTACATTTAGCAAAAACGTATATCCCGTCAAACAGGAAGTCACATAGGGTCCAAATTGGACCCTATCTGAATGGATATGAGGAAACCTACTAATATACCAGTTTTTTTTTTTTTTGGCTATGCCTAACATGGAAAAATAGCAAAGCATCCGAATAGAATTTTTGAAAAAAATAGCTGATTTCTAAACCTGACAAAAAATAAGGTGATGACTTGACTTCCAAATTTCCCAAACCTCAATCTGATCAGGCATTTATGGCATATGCTGGATAAAAATGTCCAATCTTTTGAGGTCCGCCCTCCAATTTGCTAGACTAAAAGGATCTGGTGCTTATGTCTTGGTGCCACACAGGACAGAGGACTCTTCAAAGATCTTGTGCATATTTGCCAACTTTTGAGGTGCTCCTATCTCCTGGTTATTGGCTTTTTACAGGCACTTCTTCTATAACAATGAAGACGCACCTCCCCAGCAACAAGGGCTCTCATCACAGTGTGGTGCAGTACTCAATCACTGCATTTGGCAAGGCGGCAGATAAATACAGCAGGAGGAGCTTGGAAGCAGTGATGGCAAGAGCAAAATGCTTCAATCATGGCTGCACCCAGGGCAACATAGGTTACATTTAGCAAAAACGTATATCCTGCCAAACAGGAAGTCAGATAGGGTCCAAATTGGACCCTATCTGAATGGATATGAGGAAACCTACTTATATACCAGTATGTCCAGACTGTTATTTTTAGGGTTCGAAGCTTCAGATCATAAATAGAGCTTCAGATCATAAATCTGAATTCAATTCGTTAAAAATCTTAGTTTGTAATGCTGTTTCCGTGTACAGCACTAAAATGCATGTGTTCTGTGTAGTAAAACTTCATGTCAGCCGAAATTGCACAAGACTTTGGTAAATGACATAGATATTTCTATCTGCATATTTAAAAACATTTTAAAATATGACTTTTTTTTACCGAGAAAACCCCTAGAAATTTGCAACAAAATCCAAATGCTCTATATTGCCATTCAGCTTTGCCCAAGTTTGACCACAGATTTTACCCTTTGCATTGCAAAGTGTGGAATCCAAAGTCATATCTTAAACAAAGGTTTGTACCATGTAGGGCAAGTTGCTTCAAATTTTCTGATGTGGACATTGGAAATCTGCAACATTTGAGGAGGAAAGGCATCATTTCACTTTTTGCTTCAAGCAGCAGAAAAGCTAGGTGCTAGGACTGAGGTCCCCTTTTCTAGCAATTGATGGACAGGGGCGGATCGGCCATAGATCTTACAGGGAAAAATTGTGGTGGGCTGATGCCCAGGGGGCCACCTGAGCTCTCATCACGGCTGGCCAATTGAAGTTTTTGGGGATATATTTTGTGCTGCTGGCAGTACTTTGTGATGGACTGTGGTATTTGGCTCTGTTGGGGTGGTATAATGTGCCATAATGTGGTATTGCTGGCCCTGCCTTTCATCGATTTGGACCTGACTACAAAACGGGGCCACTTTTAGTATTTTTTCCAGGGCCACTTTAAGTTCCCAGTCCGCCCCTGTTGATGGAGGTGACAGAATTTATACCTCTACACATGTAACATCATCTAGTCCAGGGCATAGGTAATACACACTTTGGCATACTAATTTAATATTGGTTATAATATTGACACTTTTGGAATACTTATTTAATATTGATTAGCAATATGCATTTTTACGTAATTAAAAAAATCATATTATTTAAAAATTACACTATAATTGTCGTAAGTGAACCTTTCAATGAATTCAAATTACATATCTGCTTACCTTTAGTGAAAACCTCATGTAGATTTTGTAATGCAAAATCTGTCCATTCTCTGTAAAGGACTCCTTCGCCTTCTGCGTAGGATGTCTGTAAGTAATCCTTAGCAATAAATCCATCAATATACAATTGTTGAGATGTTTCCTGAGGGATAGACATGATGTTCTGACTTCAGGTTCTCTGTTTGATGCTTCAGAAATACACCTGATTGCAACATACTAACATTAACTCTTTACCACAAACACGTCATGAACAGTATAGCAAGCACCTGGCATTTCTATGAAGGAGTCTCTTGTAAATATATTCCCTTGAGTTTTATTTTCTCAGGTATTTCAAATTTCTTTCTTCATAGGTAAACCCTCTAAAATGTTTGGCTTCCCAGGAAAAGTCTTTGTTAGCCTAATATTTCTCACCCTGGTATGTGACATTCATTTAGATAAAATTGGTTACATTTGCACTTGCTTCACACTCATGTCTTCATACATATGAACCTGCTAATTCTCTGTGTCCTGCTCTATACTAAAATTTATATTGCTAGTCAGGGAGAGTGTAAAACTCATACCAGCTAATTGCATTGGTCGAAAGTTAGAAGTCCCTATTAGAGATATATGAATTGATTCTAAATGAATCAGGTTTGTGATCAATATCTCAAAAATTCTTCTTCCAAACAAATCCAAAGTTTTGACGAGTCGCTTCAGATAAATCGCACAAAATAGTGCCCGCCAGTTTGCATTTAAAGTTCAGTACACTAGAGACGGAAACAGGGCAGGGGGATGAAGACGGAGGATCACATGGCATTTTAGTGCGTCAATACCAGTGTATAGTGTGTTTGCAACCAAGGAATGTTTACTTGAGCCTGTATTTCTTACTCTAGCTTCACATCAGCTTTAAAGGGGTTGTATCACTTCAGCAAATGCATAATGCATAATGCATAAACAAGGAGTGCATAATGACATGGAAAACTGAATCAAGCCAGTGAAGGAGGCAATATGGATAATCACAATACATTAGCAAGTGCCTTGTATTAACTTTCTTCACATGATAAATGCCAAGTGTTACAAACCCTTTAAGAAATCATCATCTTATCCTTTAGGCTGACTGCTCCCTGCTATATTACGGTGCTGCGCTGTGTCTGTCTGCTTCCTTTGCTCACACTCTCTAAACTCCAACCTACTAACTGATTTGAGCTGCAGCCCCCTTGAGGGGTGGGTATAGAAGCCCCTGCCTAGCAACTGTTTCTAAGGGCTGCTAGTTAACCTAATATTCACATAACCTTCAGGTAAAAAAAAAAAAAACTATAAAACAGTATATACTGTAAAATAGTATATAAAAGCCTGCATTTTAATCCTAAAAACCTGTTGCAACTATATCTCCGGCTTCTAGGTGAGCCGTTGAGTGTATTTTACTGTGTCAATACACGTGAGTACTTTGGTCACAGACAGGGTACATCCAGTTAGGCCTTTATTTTATTCCAAAGATGTTTTAAGTTTTCTATTGTTTATAAATGTGCAGTTAAATATATTTGATTGTGTCAATACCAGTGCATGCTTTGGTTGCATCCTGGGGCCATCCAATTACGCATATATTTTATTCTCAAAAACCTGTTGTACTGTTGTAATTTTTCTACCAGTTATAAGCGCACAATTAAGCACATTGTAGTGTGGTAACACCAATATATAATGTGGTTGTATTTTTTTTTCCAAAAACTTGGGGAAAATTTTTCTCATTTAATAATCAGTGTACCAAACTTGTTACTTGCCTCGTCATCCGCAAGTGAGAATGTGGGTAGCTGTAGTAATGCAAGCAGCAGCACAGTTGGCATCAGCATTTCGGCCAGTATTAGTAGCAGCAGGCCACAGTGCAAAGAGGGTGATATTGTGGACTGGATGGTTCACTCATCTTCTCAGCCACAGCAGGATGATGTCAATGTCACCTGTCTGACACCGTGCCTTTGAGCCAGGGGTCAGAGCAGGAGGGTCCTCCTCCTTGCCACTGCATCATCTCTGCCTACATAGCCCCCTCCTAGTAGAGTGCCTTTATTTTTCTGAAGAAGGAGCAACAACAACCCATGCGCTATGGACAGAGGTGCACCACCAAGGAGGCCAGGTGAGGCGATTGCCCTAAGGCAGCACCAGGTAGGGGCAAGAGGGGGGCAGCTCATAGGCAATGAGCACTTTCATTATGGCAAAGGGACTAGGTTAAGAAATTGGTATTGGGGGGGTGCCGTTTCAGTTTTCGCCTCAGGAAGCAGAAAGGCTAGGTGCACCCCTGGCTATGGAGAATATTCAAAGTAGTCTTCCTGTTGTTGAGTTGTGTGAGAACAGTCAGTGTTATGAGGGAGCCAAGAAGCCCATGATAACATATTACTGTCTGATTAAAGTTGCGGGGGTGAGGACTATGATGATAGTGTGTTGGACAGGACCTGGCAGCCAGTACTGATGAGGAGGTAACATCAGAGGAGGAGGGTGGTAGCCACAGCAACAATAAAGAGTAGAGGCAATGTATTGCCAAAACAATCAAGAAAAAACTGCGAGCACCAGACCTCCTTCTACTATGGTCAGATTGGGAACAGGTGATGTCATTGATACTATAGGAACAGACTGAAAACGTGCCATACCTAGGCCTCATCTGCTGTTAGCTGTGTGCGAGTTCCTCCCATATGGCAGTTTTTCTTTACAGTGTCGGCAGACACAACCACTGGTGTATAGGCACCACAGCTCTATTGTAGCACATGAGGCAGAATCGTCACATTTCAACCATTCTTATGTTGCTAAGAATGATGTCCTGTATTTGCTGCAGCAGAATCATTTGCCTTTGCAGGGCTTGATCAGTGAAGTTCCTACTCTCTGGTATTCCACCTTGCATATGCTGGAGCATCTGTAGAAGCAGCATAAAGCAAACTATCATGCTGATTCAACAGAGATGGTGAAAGAAGAATGACAGTCCCATCCTGATGGCTGCCTTGTAGTTGTTGAGGCCCTGCAAGGACGAAGTCACAAGGAGGAGGAAGTGGAGGAGGATGAGGAGCTGCCACTGGAGGAGGAGCAGGAAGAGAAGAAGTTGGTAGTGCAGGAGGGTGAGGCTGATGAAAATGATGACAACAACCACACTGGCCATAACCAATCATCACAGGGGGGATGGAGCCGGAAAAAATGGGTCCTCAGGCACACTGGCAAGCATGGCAAGCTGCATATGTTAGCCTCAAGCAAACCGATGACAACTAGATAGCCTTCGGGCTAGGTGTATGTAAATTTATTGTATGTGTGTGGTTGTGTTCAATGCCACGTTTAAGTAAAATACTGTTTTGGCAAAAACTGGTGTTGGAGTGCATGGCCTACACATGTGCTGAATTTGGTGGTGCAGAGGTTTCTGAAGAATTACCCCAAAATGTTAGAGCTGCCGCCGAAAGTGAGGGCCGTCTGTGCGCACTTTTGACTTTCTCACCCTGCTGCTGCTCACCTGTCTGCTCTGCAGCATAACTTCTGTCTTCTCACTCACTTCCTTACATGCGACGCACCCACAAGGTGGAACTCCACCTTTCACATGCAGGTGGTAGTGGAATTTCAGCTGCAGCATGCACGGGTGAGTCGCTCTGTGGAACAGCACCACTTCACCACCAGGGAGTGGGCCTCCATGCAGGACGCATGTGCCATCTTGCGCTGTTTTGAGTACTCCGCCAGTGCCGATGACACTGTTCTCAGCGTTACTATCCCTTCTATGTCTGATTGAAAAAGTGCTTCGGGTGATGATGGATGAGAATGTGGCACAGGAGGAAGAGGAGGAGGAACAGGGATTGTTCCCATTGTTATCAGGCCAGTCGTCCACAGATGGCTCACAACTGTCCAGCCAAGGCACAGTTTTGGATGATGAGTAGAATGATGATGATGAGGATCCACATTCACAGCAGGGTGGCATCCAAATCAGCTCACAGTCGTCACTGGAGCATGGCTGAGGGGATACAGAGGACACAGACAATATACCTCCCACTGAGGACAGCTTGTTGTTTCCTTTGGGCAGCCTGGCACACATGAGCGACTACATGCTGCAGTGCCTAGGCAATGAACGCTGAGCTGCCCTCATTCTTACCAGTGCTAATTACTGGGTGGCCACACTGCTGGATGCCTGCTACAAAAACAATGCGCCATACTTACTTCCGTCACTGGAGAGCAAACAGAAGATGCATGCTGGTAGACATGCTACTGATGGTGTTCCCACCTTCCAGCAGGAGCTCAGTGGAAGCATGAGGCGGAGGAGGAGGAAGTTGCCAACACAGCTGGGGCACCACGAGCACCTCAGAAGGGTGGGTTAGCATTGCCAAAATGTGGCCAAGCTTTGTCAGCACGCCAAAACATCCAGGACCATCATCTGATACGGACCGTCTTAACAGGAGGCAGCGTTTCAGCAACATGGTGGAACAGTATGTGTGCACATCTTTGCACATACTGACTGATGCGTCTGCCCCATTCAACTTTTGGGTGTCCAAATTGGGCAATGGCCTGAGCTTGCCCTTTACGCCTTGGAGGTTCTGGCCTGCCCTTCTGCAACTGTATTGTCTGAACGTGTGTTTAGCACTGAAGGGGGGGGGGGGTGATCTTGGACATGTGCATCCACCTGTCCACAGCCAACATGGATAAGCTCACATTCATTAAAATGAACCAGGTATGGATCCCACAGGACTTGTCCGTACTTTGGGCAGATTAGAGATGTATACTGGCCGCACCCAGCTATTGTTATACTCCACTGCACTTTGTGCATTCTCTTTGCAATTTCCCAATGTTTTGGGGCCTCCAGAAACTGCCTCTTCCGCCTGCACGTCCGCCTCCTCCGCATCTTCCACCTGCACCGCCAGGTCTGCCTCCTCCTCCACTGGGACCTCCACCTTCTGGCTCAAGATTATTATTAGTGATGATCAAGCACTAAGGTGCTCGTATGCTCGGGTCCTCTGGCCGAGCACTCAGTGGTGCTCGAGTGCTCGTCCAAGCACCCGAGTATAATTGAAGTCTATGGGAGTAAACCACAAGTGCCTAGTTTACACAAGTGCCCCAAATTAAAAAAAAAAAATCACACACAGACACAGAGACATACTTACCTTCCCTGGCAGCTCCCAACCTGCTCCAGCAGGAAGACGGCGTGCAAAGTGGTCATTTTTACCATAGCGCCACCTGCTGGATGGGAGGAGGGAGCTGCAGGGAAAGGTAAGGATGGATCCGTCATGACCCCAATGCAAGTCAGTGGGGACGGATCCGTTTACTAGTGTGTCACACCAAACGGATCCGTCCCCATTGACTTGCATTGGGGTCATGACGGATCCGTCCTTACCTTTCCTGGATCCCACTAGGGTACTCGAGCTTTGCGCTTGAGTACACTCGGTGTTCGGCCGAATACCGAGTGCACCCGAGCATAGGCATGCTCGGCCGAACGGCGAGTTCGGCCGAGCATGCTCGCTCAACACTAATTATTATGTCTTTTATTGGCATTGTTATACTCGAGCAAACTTTGTGTGTTCTCTTTGCTATTTCCCAATCTTTTGGGGCCTCCACAAACCAAAAAAAAAAAACAGTCGGTTACCTCATCTGCCTCTTCCATCTACATCGCCACGTCCGCCTCCTCCTCCTGCACTGCCACATCTGCCTCTTCCTTCACTCGAGTCTCATGGCTCAAGACTATTATGTGTTATATTGGTGGAGAAGTATACCGGCCAACCCCAAAAAATGGCTAAAGGTCAAACACAGAATTGACAAACACATTTAAAAAAGCAAAACAGAAACAGTGTCGGCATCCTCCTCCACGTCCCCCTCCTCCTCTAACTGGAGCGCCACCTTCGGGGGTCAAGATTATTATTTGTTATATTGGCAGAGTAGAGAAGTATGCCGTCCGTACCCAAAAAATGGCTATAGTTCAAACACACAATTAACAGACAAATAAAAAAAAATCCTCCTCCACCTCTTACACCTACACCACCACATCTACAGGTTCCTCAACTTCCTACTCCACTTGGACCTCCACCTCCTGGTTCAAGATTATTATTTAATTTTATGTATTTTATGTTTTTTGTCATTTCACTATCCACATTTGTTTGCAGGGCAATTGTACTGCTCTTACACCCATTTTGGATCCCTTTGCAGCCCTCTAGCCCTTTCCATAACTTTTTTACAGCCATTTTTCGGCCCTAAAGTTCAGGTTTCCATTGTGACTTCAATAGGGTTTGGTGTTCGGGGTCAAGTTCCGAACCTGAATCGACTTTGAAACAAAGTTCGGACAAACTCGTCGAACCCGAACATCTACCAGTCCGCTCATTGCTAATAACAGTCCCTCGACTTCATCCTTATGTTATAATGATCAAATCTTTGTCCCTCAAGGGATCATAGCTGGTCAATGACCACCTTGAAAATTATATCCATAGAGGTGCTATCACCTATAGGTGGATTCTTTTATGATGGCAGCCTAAGATCAGAGAAAGGACCCTCACCTGGTTCCCTGTCCCACTCTTCCAATAATGCCACTAAGTTTCTGACATCTGGGAGATTCTCAGTGTTAATTCTCAGGTCAGCACACTGGCACCTGTCATTTTCTCCACTTTAGTTTGTTTATATAAAGAGATAGAACTTTCACTTTCAAATAATTTTAAGGAGTGAGTCAGGACAAATGATAGAGCCTTTTTAAACATATTGATTTCTGCCCAATTAAGTTGTCTATAGGATAAGTTAATAATTTAAACTTCGTCAGGTATGGGTCCTCGATAGGAGGAAATTGTTATTGTTGCCTCCTGCCCCTCAATAGAAATTCTGACATGAGGGGACCTTTGCCTAAACCCCCCCTTGATTTGGCCCCTCCTTCTTTATTCCCTCTTCCTCTGCATGACTAGGAATGGGATGTGATGTTACGGGTGAATTCTAATTCACCCTCAGAGGGGGAGGGTTTTGTCTCAACTTCAAGGGCACTGATTTGGTGCTTGTGTTTTAAGGGTATTTTTAAGAACTGATTAATTCTGTCCCCTTTAATTCCGTCTTTTTTATATTATCTTTGAAGGGGTTGGCCACTTTCTGATTACTATTAGAACTGTAAAGAAAGCAATAAATGACAAACAGAAAGCATTTAAATCACTAAAACAGGAGGGGAGCGAGGAAGCATTGAAAAACTATAAGGAAAAAAATAGAATATGTAAAAGACAAATAAAAGCAGCCAAACTAGAGACCGAGAGATTAATTGCGAAAGAGAGTAAAACTAACCCTAAAATGTTCTTCAATTATATAAATGGTAAAAAGTATAAATCTGAAGGTGTCGGCCTCCTACAGAGTAATGGAGGGGGAGTTGCAGAGAGCGATGAGGAGAAAGCAAAGCTATTAAATATTTTTTTCTCCACTGTATTCACTGGGGTAAATAAACTGTCAGATGAAATGCAGAATATAAAACAAACTAAGCTGTAGAAACCAGTGTGAGACAGCTGCTGCCAAGGCCAATAATATAATGGGTTGCATCAAAAGGGGCATAGACGCCCGTGATGAGAACATAGTCCTACCACTTTACAAATCACTAGTCAGATGTCTGTATGGGGGTAAGTAACTGGTTCAGTAATAGAAGACAGAAGGTGGTTATTAACGGCACAGATTGGGTCAGTGTCACTATTGGGGTACCACAGGGGTCAGAATTGGGCCCTATTCTCTTCAATATATTTATTAATGATTAGAGATGAGCAAGCATACTCGTCCGAGCTTGGTACTCGTTCGAGTATTAGGGTACTCGTAAGTACTCGCAGCTCGGACGAGTATCTCGCCATACTCGAGGAAATGGCAACTTCCGCATCGTGCTTTTTTGGCGCCTAAAAACACAGCCAATCACAAGCCAGGAGACTCTGCGTACCACCCAGCATCACGTGGGGCCCTTACATGTCGATAGCAGGGGTTGGCTGGCCTGATCAGGTGACCCAGGAATATACTTCCGACTGGCCGCGGTGCTCGTCTCAGATGCCGTCTGGATGTCGTTAGGGATAGAGCTGCTGCCTTTCAGGGACAGTGTTAGACCCTGCATTTAGTTGTCTGTTAGGCAGGGATCACACACAAAGAACCCAACAGCCCTTCTAAGGGCTAGAAGACATATTATTTTATTATTTTTGTCACTTGGCTGGCTGGCACTAG
>ONZH01027935.1:0-64479 GCA_900303285.1 Rhinella marina | reverse complement strand
TTTTCTACACTCTGACTAGTGGGGCAGAACACACAATTTTGCACTGCACTGTAGTATATATGACTGAGAGGAAAAATGTATATTTTCTACACTCCGGCTAGTGTGCAGCAACAACAGAATTGTTCACTGCACTGATAAATATATAACTGAGAGGAAAAACATATATTTTTACATTTTGAAGCAACACAGAATTTTGCATGCCTGTATAATATATAACTGAGAGGAAAAACGTATATTTTCTACACTCCGGCTAGTGTGCAGCACACGACAGAATTTTTTAACCACACTGTAAATATATAACTGAGAGGAACGTAATTCTACACTCCGGCTATGTGTGCAGCAACAGAATTTTGTATGACTGTATATATAACTGAGAGGAAAAACTTATATTTTTCTACACACAGCTAGTGTGCAGGACACATACACAATTTGCACTGCACGTAGAAACACTGTCTTTAGACACTGATTTTTATACACTGAGAGGAAAAACGTATATTTTCTACCACTCCGGCTAGTGTGCAGCACACAACAAATTTTGCACTGTATAATATATAACTAAGAGGATAAAATCGTATCTATTCTAACTCCGTATAGTGTGCAGCACACAATAGAATTTTGCACTGCACTGTATAATGTATAACTGAGACGAAAAACGTATAATTTTTACACTGGCTAGTGTGCAGCACACAACAGAATTTTTCATTGCACTGTATAATATATAACTGAACGAAAAACATATATTTCGACATCCGACTGTGTGCGGCACAACACACAATTCGCACACTGCACTGTAATATATATGACTGAGAGGAAAAACGTATATTTTCTACACTCCGGCTAGTGTGCAGCACACAACAGAATTTTGTACTGCACTGTATAATATATAACTGAGAGGAAAAACGTATATTTTCTACACTACAGCTAGTGTGCAGGACACTACATAATTTTGCACTGCACTGTAGTATATATGACTGAGAGGAAAAATGTCGTCTTTAGACGGCGGGTTTTGCACCGCAAACCACTCAATTTTTCACTGCACTGTAGGAGATATAACTGAGAGGAAAAACGTATATTTTCTACACTCCGGCTAGTGTGCAGCACATGACAGAATTTTTCACTGCACTGTATAATATATAACTGTGAGGAAAAACGTATATTTTCTACACTCTGGCTAGTTTACAGCACACAACAAAATTTTGCACTGTACTGTATAATATATAACTAAGAGGAAAATCGTATATATTCTACACTCCGTATAGTGTGCAGCACACAATAGAATTTTGCACTGCACTGTATAATGTATAACTGAGAGGAAAAACGTATATTTTCTAAACTCCGGCTACTGTGCAGCACATGACAGAATTTTTCACTGCACTGTATAATATATAACTGAGGAAAAACATATATTTTCTACACTCTGGCTAGTTTGCAGCACACAACAAAATTTTGCACTGCACTGTATAATATATAACTTAGAGGAAAATCGTATATATTCTACACTCCGTTTAGTGTGCAGCACACAATAGAATTTTGCACTGCACTGTATAATGTATAACTGAGACGAAAAACGTATAATTTTTACACTCTGGCTAGTGTGCAGCACACAACAGAATTTTTCATTGCACTGTATAATATATAACTGAGACGAAAAACATATATTTTCGACACTCCGACTAGTGTGCGGCACAACACACAATTTCGCACACTGCACTGTAGGAGATATAACTGAGAGGAAAAACGTATATTTCTACACTCCGGCTAGTGTGCAGCACACAACAAAATTTTGCACTGCACTGTATAATATATAACTAAGAGGAAAATCGTATATATTCTACACTCCGTATAGTGTGCAGCACACAATAGAATTTTGCACTGCACTGTATAATGTATAACTGAGAGGAAAAACGTATATTTTCTAAACTCCGGCTACTGTGCAGCACATGACAGAATTTTTCACTGCACTGTATAATATATAACTGTGAGGAAAAACGTATATTTTCTACACTCTGGCTAGTTTGCAGCACACAACAAAATTTTGCACTGCACTGTATAATATATAACTGAGAGGAAAATCGTATATATTCTACACTCCGTTTAGTGTGCAGCACACAATAGAATTTTGCACTGCACTGTATAATGTATAACTGAGACGAAAAACGTATAATTTTTACACTCTGGCTAGTGTGCAGCACACAACAGAATTTTTCATTGCACTGTATAATATATAACTGAGAGGAAAAACGTATATTTTGTACACTCTGGCTAGTGTGCAGCATACAACAGAATTGTACACTGCACTGTATAATGTATAACTGAGACGAAAAGCATATATTTTCTACACTCCGGCTAGTGTGCAGCACACAACAGAATTTTTCATTGCACTGTATAATATATAACTGAGAGGAAAAACGTATATTTTGTACACTCTGGCTAGTGTGCAGCATACAACAGAATTGTTCACTGCACTGTATAATGTATAACTGAGACGAAAGCATATATTTTTCTACACTCCGGCTAGTGTGCAGCACACAACAGAATTTTTCATTGCACTGTATAATATATAACTGAGAGGAAAAATGTATATTTCTACACTCCAGGCTTGTGTGCAGCACACAACAGAATTTTTCATTGCACTGTATAATATAAAACTGAGAGGAAAAACATATATTTTCTACACTCTGGCTAGTGTGAAGCACACGACAGAATTTTGCACTGCACTGTATAATATATAACTAAGAGGAAAAACGTATATTTTCTTCACTCCGTCTAGTGTGCAGCATACGACAGAATTTTTCACTGCACTGTATAATATATAAATGAGAGGAAAAATGTATATTTTCTACACTCTGACTAGTGTGCGGCAGAACACACAATTTTGCACTGCACTGTAGTATATATGACTGAGAGGAAAAATGTATATTTTCTACACTCCGGCTAGTGTGCAGCACACAACAGAATTGTTCACTGCACTGTATAATATATAACTGAGAGGAAAAACATATATTTTCTACACTCTGGCTAGTGTGAAGCACACAACAGAATTTTGCACTGCACTGTATAATATATAACTGAGAGGAAAAACGTATATTTTCTACACTCCGGCTAGTGTGCAGCACACGACAGAATTTTTTAACCACACTGTATAATATATAACTGAGAGGAAAAACGTATATTTTCTACACTCCGGCTAGTGTGCAGCACACAACAGAATTTTGTACTGCACTGTATAATATATAACTGAGAGGAAAAACTTATATTTTCTACACTACAGCTAGTGTGCAGGACACTACACAATTTTGCACTGCACTGTAGTATATATGACTGAGAGGAAAAATGTCGTCTTTAGACGGCGGGTTTTGCACTGCAAACCACTCAATTTTTCACTACACTGTAGGAGATATAACTGAGAGGAAAAACGTATATTTTCTACACTCTGGCTAGTGTGCAGCACACAACAAAATTTTGCACTGCACTGTATAATATATAACTAAGAGGAAAATCGTATCTATTCTACACTCCGTATAGTGTGCAGCACACAATAGAATTTTGCACTGCACTGTATAATGTATAACTGAGAGGAAAAACGTATATTTTCTAAACTCTGGCTACTGTGCAGCACATGACAGAATTTATCACTGCACTGTATAATATATAACTGTGAGGAAAAACGTATATTTTCTACACTCCGGCTAGTTTGCAGCACACAACAAAATTTTGCACTGCACTGTATATTATATAACTGAGAGGAAAATCGTATATATTCTACACTCCGTTTAGTGTGCAGCACACAATGGAATTTTGCACTGCACTGTATAATGTATAACTGAGACGAAAAACGTATAATTTTTACACTCTGGCTAGTGTGCAGCACACAACAGAATTTTTCATTGCACTGTATAATATATAACTGAGACGAAAAACATATATTTTCGACACTCCGACTAGTGTGCGGCACAACACACAATTTCGCACACTGCACTGTAATATATATGACTGAGAGGAAAAACGTATATTTTCTACACTCCGGCTAGTGTGCAGCACACAACAGAATTTTTCATTGCACTGCATAATATATAACTGAGAGGAAAAACGTATATTTTGTACACTCTGGCTAGTGTGCAGCATACAACAGAATTGTTCACTGCACTGTATAATGTATAACTGAGACGAAAAGCATATATTTTCTACACTCCGGCTAGTGTGCAGCACACAACAGAATTTTTCATTGCACTGTATAATATATAACTGAGAGGAAAAACGTATATTTTCTACACTCCAGGCTTGTGTGCAGCACACAACAGAATTTTTCATTGCACTGTATAATATAAAACTGAGAGGAAAAACATACATTTTCTACACTCTGGCTAGTGTGAAGCACACGACAGAATTTTGCACTGCACTGTATAATATATAACTGAGAGGAAAAACGTATATTTTCTTCACTCCGTCTAGTGTGCAGCATACGACAGAATTTTTCACTGCACTGTATAATATATAACTGAGAGGAAAAATGTATATTTTCTACACTCCGACTAGTGTGCGGCAGAACACACAATTTTGCACTGCACTGTAGTATATATGACTGAGAGGAAAAATGTATATTTTCTACACTCCGGCTAGTGTGCAGCACACAACAGAATTGTTCACTGCACTGTATAATATATAACTGAGAGGAAAAACGTATATTTTCTACACTCCGGCTAGTGTGCAGCACACGACAGAATTTTTAACCGCACTGTATAATATATAACTGAGAGGAAAAACGTATATTTTCTACACTCTGGCTAGTGTGCAGCACACGACAGAATTTTGTACTGCACTGTATAATATATAACTGAGAGGAAAAACGTATATTTTCTACACTACAGCTAGTGTGCAGGACACTACACAATTTTGCACTGCACTGTAGTATATATGACTGAGAGGAAAAATGTCGTCTTTAGACGGCGGGTTTTGCACCGCAAACCACTCAATTTTTCACTGCACTGTAGGAGATATAACTGAGAGGAAAAACGTATATTTTCTACACTCCGGCTAGTGTGCAGCACACAACAAAATTTTGCACTGCACTGTATAATATATAACTAAGAGGAAAATCGTATATATTCTACACTCCGTATAGTGTGCAGCACACAATAGAATTTTGCACTGCACTGTATAATGTATAACTGAGAGGAAAAACGTATATTTTCTAAACTCCGGCTACTGTGCAGCACATGACAGAATTTTTCACTGCACTGTATAATATATAACTGAGAGGAAAAACGTATATTTTCTACACTCTGGCTAGTGTGCAGCACACAACAAAATTTTGCACTGCACTGTATAATATATAACTGAGAGGAAAATCGTATATATTCTACACTCCGTTTAGTGTGCAGCACACAATAGAATTTTGCACTGCACTGTATAATGTATAACTGAGACGAAAAACGTATAATTTTCTACACTCTGGCTAGTGTGCAGCACACAACAGAATTTTTCATTGCACTGTATAATATATAACTGAGACGAAAAACATATATTTTCGACACTCCGACTAGTGTGCGGCACAACACACAATTTCGCACACTGCACTGTAATATATATGACTGAGAGGAAAAACGTATATTTTCTACACTCCGGCTAGTGTGCAGCACACAACAGAATTTTTCATTGCACTGTATAATATATAACTGAGAGGAAAAACGTATATTTTGTACACTCTGGCTAGTGTGCAGCATACAACAGAATTGTTCACTGCACTGTATAATGTATAACTGAGACGAAAAGCATATATTTTCTACACTCCGGCTAGTGTGCAGCACACAACAGAATTTTTTATTGCACTGTATAATATATAACTGAGAGGAAAAACGTATATTTTCTACACTCCAGGCTTGTGTGCAGCACACAACAGAATTTTTCATTGCACTGTATAATATAAAACTGAGAGGAAAAACATATATTTTCTACACTCTGGCTAGTGTGAAGCACACGAACAGAATTTTGCACTGCACTGTATAATATATAACTGAGAGGAAAAACGTATATTTTCTTCACTCCGTCTAGTGTGCAGCATACGACAGAATTTTTCACTGCACTGTATAATATATAACTGAGAGGAAAAATGTATATTTTCTACACTCCCACTAGTGTGCGGCAGAACACACAATTTTGCACTACACTGTAGTATATATGACTGAGAGGAAAAATGTATATTTTCTACACTCCGGCTAGTGTGCAGCACACAACAGAATTGTTCACTGCACTGTATAATATATAACTGAGAGGAAAAACGTATATTTTCTAAACTCCGGCTAGTGTGCAGCACACGACAGAATTTTTTAACCACACTGTATAATATATAACTGAGAGGAAAAACGTATATTTTCTACACTCTGGCTAGTGTGCAGCACACGACAGAATTTTGTACTGCACTGTATAATATATAACTGAGAGGAAAAACGTATATTTTCTACACTACAGCTAGTGTGCAGGACACTACACAATTTTGCACTGCAAGGAAAAATGTCGTCTTTAGACGGCGGGTTTTGCACCGCAAACCACTCAATTTTTCACTGCACTGTAGGAGATATAACTGAGAGGAAAAACGTATATTTTCTACACTCCGGCTAGTGTGCAGCACACAACAAAATTTTGCACTGCACTGTATAATATATAACTAAGAGGAAAATCGTATATATTCTACACTCCGTATAGTGTGCAGCACACAATAGAATTTTGCACTGCACTGTATAATGTATAACTGAGAGGAAAAACGTATATTTTCTAAACTCCGGCTACTGTGCAGCACATGACAGAATTTTTCACTGCACTGTATAATATATAACTGAGAGGAAAAACGTATATTTTCTACACTCTGGCTAGTGTGCAGCACACAACAAAATTTTGCACTGCACTGTATAATATATAACTGAGAGGAAAATCGTATATATTCTACACTCCGTTTAGTGTGCAGCACACAATAGAATTTTGCACTGCACTGTATAATGTATAACTGAGAGGAAAAACGTATATTTTCTACACTCTGGCTAGTGTGCAGCACACAACAGAATTTTTCATTGCACTGTATAATATATAACTGAGACGAAAAACATATATTTTCGACACTCCGACTAGTGTGTGGCACAACACACAATTTTGCACACTGCACTGTAGTATATATGGTTGAGAGGAAAAACGTATATTTTCTACACTCTGGCTAGTGTGCAGCACACAACAGAATTTTTCATTGCACTGTATAATATATAACTGAGAGGAAAAACGTATATTTTGTACACTCCGGCTAGTGTGCAGCACACGACATAATTTTATACTGCACTGTATAATGTATAACTGATACGAAAAGCGTATATTTTCTACACTCCGGCTAGTGTGCAGCACACAACAGAATTTTTTATTGCACTGTATAATATATAACTGAGAGGAAAAACGTATACTTTCTACACTCCAGGCTTGTGTGCAGCACACAACAGAATTTTTCATTGCACTGTATAATATAAAACTGAGAGGAAAAACATATATTTTCTACACTCTGGCTAGTGTGCAGCATACGACAGAATTTTTCACTGCACTGTATAATATATAACTGAGAGGAAAAATGTATATTTTCTACACTCCGACTAGTGTGCGGCAGAACACACAATTTTGCACTGCACTGTAGTATATATGACTGAGAGGAAAAATGTAGTCTTTAGACAGCGGTTATTGCACCGCAAACCACTCAATTTTTCACTGCACTGTAGGATATATAACAGAGTAAAAACGTATATTTTCTACACTCCGGCTAGTGTGCAGCAGACAACAAAATTTTGCACTGCACTGTATAATATATAACTGAGAGGAAAATTGTATATATTCTACACTCCGTTTAGTGTGCAGCACACAATAGAATTTTGCACTGCACTGTATAATGTATAACTGAGAGGAAAAACATATATTTTCTACACTCCGGCTAGTGTGCAGCACATGACAGAATTTTTCACTGCACTGTTTAATATATAACTGTGAGGAAAAACGTATATTTTCTACAGTACAGCTAGTGTGCAGCACACTACACAATTTTGCACTGCACCGTAGTATATATGATTGAGATGAAAAACGTAGTCTTTAAATTTTTCACTGCACTGTAGGATATATAACTGAGAGGAAAAACGCATATATTTTACACTCCGGCTAGTGTGCAGCAAACGACAGAAGTTTTCACTGCATTGTATAATGTATAACTGAGAGGAAAAATGTATATATTCTACACTCCGGTTAGTGTGCAGCACAAAATAGAATTTTGCACTGCACTGTATAATGTATAACTGAGACGAAACACTTATATTTTCTACACTCTGGCTAGTGTGCAGCACACAACCAAATTTTTCACTGCACTGTATAATATATAACCGAGAGGAAAAACATATATTTTCTACACTCCGGCTAGTGTGCAGCACATGACAGAATTTTGCACTGCATGCTATAATGTATAAATGAGACAAAAAACGTATATTATCTACACTCCGGCTAGTGTGCAGCACATGACAGAATTTTTTACTGCACTGTATAATATATAACTGAGAGGAAAAACGTATATTTTCTACACTCCGGCTAATGTGCAGCACACGACAGAATTTTTCACTGCACTGTTTAATATATAAATGTGAGGAAAAACGTATATTTTCTACACTCCGGCTAGTGTGCAGCACACGACAGAATTTTGCACTGCAATGTATAATGTATAATTAAAACGAAAAACATATTTTCTACACTCTGGCTAGTTTGCAGCACACGACAGAATTTTTCATTGCACTGTATAATATATAACTGAGAGGAAAAACGTATATTTTCTACACTCCGACTAGTGTGCAGCACATGACAGAAATTTTTCATTGCACTGTATAATATATAACTGAGAGGAAAAACGTATATTTTCTACACTCCGACTAGTGTGCAGCACATGACAGAATTTTGCACTGCACTATATAATGTATAACTGAGACGAAAAACGTATATTTTCTACACTCCGGCTAGTGTGTAGCACACAACAGAATTTTTCACTGCACTGTATAATATATAACTGAGAGGAAAAACGTATATTTTCTACACTCCGGCTAGTGTGCAGCACACGACAGAATTTTGCACTGCAATGTATAATGTATAATTGAGACGAAAAACATATTTTCTACACTCTGGCTAGTTTGCAGCACACGACAGAATTTTTCATTGCACTGTATAATATATAACTGAGAGGAAAAACATATATTTTCTACACTCCGACTAGTATGCAGCACATGACAGAATTTTTCACTGCACTGTTTAATATATAACTGTGAGGAAAAACTTATATTTTCTACACTCCGGCTAGTGTGCAGCACATGACAGAATTTTGCACTGCACTCTATAATGTATAACTGAGACGAAAAACGTATATTTTCTACACTCCGGCTAGTGTGCAGCACACAACAAAATTTTTCACTGCACAGTATAATATATAACTGAGAGGAAAAACGTATATTTTCTACACTCCGGCTAGTGTGCAGCACACAATAGAATTTTTCACTGCACTTTATAATATATAACTGAGAGGAAAAACATATATTTTCTACACTCCAGCTAGTGTGCAGCACACGACAGAATTTTGCACTGTATTGTATAATGTATAACTGAGACGAAAAACATATATTTTCTACACTCCGGCTAGTGTGCAGCACACGACAGAATTTTTCACTGCACAGTAGGATATACAACTGAGAGGAAAAACGTATATATTTTCTACACTCTGGCTAGTGTGCAGCACACGGTAGAATTTTGCACTGCACTGTATAATATATAACTGAGATGAAAAAAGTATATTTTCTACACTCCGACTAGTGTGCGGCACAACACACAATTTCGACTGCACTGTAGTATATATGACTGAGAGGAAAATCGTATATTTTCTACACTCTGGCTAGTGTGCAGCACACGACAGAATTTTGCACTGCACTGTAGTATATATAACTGAGAGGAAAAACATATATTTTCTACACTCTGGCTAGTGTGCAGCACGCGACAGAATTTTGCAATGCACTGTATAATGTATAACTGAGACGAAAAACGTATATTTTCTACACTCCGGCTAGTGTTCAGCACCCAACAAAATTTTTCACTGCTCTGTAGGATATATAACTGAGAGGAAAAACATATATTTTGTTAACTCTGGCTAGTGTGCAGCACACAACAGAATTTTGCACTGCACTGTATAATATATAACTGAGAGGAAAAACGTATATTTTTTACACTCCGGGTAGTGTGCAGCACACGACAGAATTTTGCACTGCACTGTATAATATATAACTGAGAGGAAAAACGTATATTTTTTACACTACAGCTAGTGTGCAGCACACTACACAATTTTGCACTGCACTGTAGTATATATGATTGAGTGGAAAAACGTAGTCTTTAGACGGCGGCTATTGCATCGCAAACCACTCAATTTTTCACTGCACTGTAGGATATATAACTGAGAGGAAAAACGCATGTTTTCTACACTCCGGCAAGTGTGCAGCACACAACAGAATTTTTCACTGCACTGTATAATATATAACTGAGAGGAAAATGTATATATTCTACACTCCGGCTAGTGTGCAGCACACAACAGAATTTTGCACTGTACTGTATAATGTATAACTTAGACGAAAAACTTATATTTTCTACACTCCGGCTAGTGTGCAGCACACGACAGAATTTTTCACTGCACTGTAGTATAAATAACTGAGAGGAAAAACATATATTTTCTACACTCCGGCTAGTGTGCAGCACGCAACAGAATTTTGCAATGCACTGTATAATGTATAACTGAGACGAAAAACGTATATTTTCTACACTCCGGCTAGTGTGCAGCACACAACAGAATTTTTCACTGCACTGTAGGATATATAACTGAGAGGAAAAACGTATATTTTGTAAATTCTGGCTAGTGTGCAGCAAACAACAGAATTTTGCACTGCACTGTATAATGTATAACTGAGACGAAAAACGTATATTTTCTACACTCCTGCTAGTGTGCAGCACACAACAGAATTTTTCACTGCACTGTAGGATATATAACTGAGAGGAAAAACATATATTTTGTAAATTCTGGCTAGTGTGCAGCACACAACAGAATTTTGCACTGCACTGTATAATGTATAACTGAGACGAAAAAAGTATATTTTCTACACTCCGGCTAGTGTGCAGCACATGACAGAATTTTTCACTGCACTGTATAATATATATCTGAGAGGAAAAACGTATATTTTTTACACTCCGGGTAGTGTGCAGCACACAACAGAATTTTGCACTGCACTGTATAATATATAACTGAGAGGAAAAACGTATATTTTTTACACTATAGCTAGTGTGCAGCACACTACACAATTTTGCACTGCACTGTAGTATATATGATTGAGTGGAAAAACGTAGTCTTTAGACGGCGGCTATTGCATCGCAAACCACTCAATTTTTCACTGCACTGTAGGATATATAACTGAGAGGAAAAAAGGCATGTTTTCTACACTTCGGCTAGTGTGCATCACACAACAGAAGTTTTCACTGCAATGTATAATGTATAACTGAGAGGAAAAACGTATATATTCTACACTCCGGTTAGTGTGCAGCACACAATAGAATTTTGCACTGTACTGTATAATGTATAACTGAGACGAAAAACTTATATTTTCTACACTCTGGCTAGTGTGCAGCACACAACAGAATTTTTCACTGCACTGTATAATATATAACCGAGAGGAAAAATGTATATTTTCTACACTCTGGCTAGTGTGCAGCACATGACAGAATTTTGTACTGCACTCTATAATGTATAAATGAGACAAAAAACTTATATTTTCTACACTCCGGCTAGTGTGCAGCACACGACAGAATTTTGCACTGCACTGTATAATGTATAACTGAGACAAAAAACGTATATTTTCTACACTCCGGCTAGTGTGCAGCACACAACAGAATTTTTCACTGCACTGTATAATAGATAACTAAGAGAAAATACGTATATTTTCTACACTCCGGCTAGTGTGCAGCACACAACAGAATTTTTCACTGCACTTTATAATATATAACTGAGAGGAAAAACTTATATTTTCTACTCTCCGGCTAGTGTGCAGCACACGACAGAATTTTGCACTGTACTGTATAATGTATAAGTGAGACGAAAAACGTATATTTTCTACACTCCAGCTAGTGTGCAGCACACGACAGAATTTTTCACTGCACTGTAGGACATATAACTGAGAGGAAAAACGTATATTTTCTACACTCTGGCTAGTGTGCAGCACACAACAGAATTTTGCACTGCACTATATAAGGTATAACTAAGACGAAAAATATATATTTTCTACACTCCGGCTAGTGTGCAGCACTCGAAAGAATTTTTCACTGCACAGTATAATATATAACTGAGACCAAAAACGTATATTTTCTACATTCCGGCTAGTGTGCAGCACACGACAGAATTTTGCACTGCACTGTATAATATATAACTGAGAGGAAAAACGTATATTTTCTACACTACGGCTAGTGTGCAGCACACTACACAATTTTGCACTGCATTGTAGTATATATGACTGAGAGGAAAAACGTAGTCTTTACACGGCAGCTATTTCACCGCAAACCACTAAACTTTTTACTGCACTGTAGGATATATAACTGAGAGGAAAAACGTATATTTTCTATACTCTGGCTAGTGTGCAGCACACAACAGAATTTTTCACTGCACTGTATAATATATAACTGAGAGGAAAAACGTATATATTCTACACTCCGGCTAGTGTGCAGCACACAACAGAATTTTGCACTGTACTGTATAATGTATAACTTAGACGAAAAACTTATATTTTCTACACTCCGGCTAGTGTGCAGCACACGACAGAATTTTTCACTGCACTGTAGTATAAATAACTGAGAGGAAAAACATATATTTTCTACACTCCGGCTAGTGTGCAGCACGCGACAGAATTTTGCAATGCACTGTATAATGTATAACTGAGACGAAAAACGTATATTTTCTACACTCCGGCTAGTGTGCAGCACACAACAGAATTTTTCACTGCACTGTAGGATATATAACTGAGAGGACAAACGTATATTTTGTAAATTCTGGCTAGTGTGCAGCACACAACAGAATTTTGCACTGCACTGTATAATGTATAACTGAGACGAAAAAAGTATATTTTCTACACTCCGGCTAGTGTGCAGCACATGACAGAATTTTTCACTGCACTGTATAATATATATCTGAGAGGAAAAACGTATATTTTTTACACTCCGGGTAGTGTGCAGCACACGACAGAATTTTGCACTGCACTGTATAATATATAACTGAGAGGAAAAACGTATATTTTTTACACTACAGCTAGTGTGCAGCACACTACACAATTTTGCACTGCACTGTAGTATATATGATTGAGTGGAAAAACGTAGTCTTTAGACGGCGGCTATTGCATCGCAAACCACTCAATTTTTCACTGCACTGTAGGATATATAACTGAGAGGAAAAACGCATGTTTTCTACACTTCGGCTAGTGTGCATCACACAACAGAAGTTTTCACTGCAATGTATAATGTATAACTGAGAGGAAAAACGTATATATTCTACACTCCGGTTAGTGTGCAGCACACAATAGAATTTTGCACTGTACTGTATAATGTATAACTGAGACGAAAAACTTATATTTTCTACACTCTGGCTAGTGTGCAGCACACAACAGAATTTTTCACTGCACTGTATAATATATAACCGAGAGGAAAAACGTATATTTTCTACACTCTGGCTAGTGTGCAGCACATGACAGAATTTTGTACTGCACTCTATAATGTATAAATGAGACAAAAAACGTATATTTTCTACACTCCGGCTAGTGTGCAGCACACGATAGAATTTTGCACTGCACTGTATAATGTATAACTGAGACAAAAAACGTATATTTTCTACACTCCGGCTAGTGTGCAGCACACAACAGAATTTTTCATTGCACTGTATAATAGATAACTAGAGAAAATACGTATATTTTCTACACTCCGGCTAGTGTGCAGCACACGACAGAATTTTTCACTGCACTGTAGTATAAATAACTGAGAGGAAAAACATATATTTTCTACACTCCGGCTAGTGTGCAGCACGCGACAGAATTTTGCAATGCACTGTATAATGTATAACTGAGACGAAAAACGTATATTTTCTACACTCCGGCTAGTGTGCAGCACACAACAGAATTTTTCACTGCACTGTAGGATATATAACTGAGAGGAAAAACGTATATTTTGTAAATTCTGGCTAGTGTGCAGCACACAACAGAATTTTGCACTGCACTGTATAATGTATAACTGAGACGAAAAAAGTATATTTTCTACACTCCGGCTAGTGTGCAGCACATGACAGAATTTTCACTGCACTGTATAATATATATCTGAGAGGAAAAACGTATATTTTTTACACTCCGGGTAGTGTGCAGCACACGACAGAATTTTGCACTGCACTGTATAATATATAACTGAGAGGAAAACGTATATTTTTTACACTACAGCTAGTGTGCAGCACACTACACAATTTTGCACTGCACTGTAGTATATATGATTGAGTGGAAAAACGTAGTCTTTAGACGGCGGCTATTGCATCGCAAACCACTCAATTTTTCACTGCACTGTAGGATATATAACTGAGAGGAAAAACGCATGTTTTCTACACTTCGGCTAGTGTGCATCACACAACAGAAGTTTTCACTGCAATGTATAATGTATAACTGAGAGGAAAAACGTATATATTCTACACTCCGGTTAGTGTGCAGCACACAATAGAATTTTGCACTGTACTGTATAATGTATAACTGAGACGAAAAACTTATATTTTCTACACTCTGGCTAGTGTGCAGCACACAACAGAATTTTTCACTGCACTGTATAATATATAACCGAGAGGAAAAACGTATATTTTCTACACTCTGGCTAGTGTGCAGCACATGACAGAATTTTGTACTGCACTCTATAATGTATAAATGAGACAAAAAACTTATATTTTCTACACTCCGGCTAGTGTGCAGCACACGATAGAATTTTGCACTGCACTGTATAATGTATAACTGAGACAAAAAACGTATATTTTCTACACTCCGGCTAGTGTGCAGCACACAACAGAATTTTTCATTGCACTGTATAATAGATAACTAAGAGAAAATACGTATATTTTCTACACTCCGGCTAGTGTGCAGCACACAACAGAATTTTTCACTGCACTTTATAATATATAACTGAGAGGAAAAACTTATATTTTCTACTCTCCGGCTAGTGTGCAGCACACGACAGAATTTTGCACTGTACTGTATAATGTATAAGTGAGACGAAAAACGTATATTTTCTACACTCCAGCTAGTGTGCAGCAAACGACAGAATTTTTCACTGCACTGTAGGACATATAACTGAGAGGAAAAACGTATATTTTCTACACTCTGGCTAGTGTGCAGCACACAACAGAATTTTGCACTGCACTATATAAGGTATAACTAAGACGAAAAATATATATTTTCTACACTCCGGCTAGTGTGCAGCACACGAAAGAATTTTTCACTGCACAGTATAATATATAACTGAGACCAAAAACGTATATTTTCTACATTCCGGCTAGTGTACAGCACACGACAGAATTTTGCACTGCACTGTATAATATATAACTGAGAGGAAAAACGTATATTTTCTACACTACGGCTAGTGTGCAGCACACTACACAATTTTGCACTGCATTGTAGTATATATGACTGAGAGGAAAAACGTAGTCTTTACACGGCAGCTATTTCACCGCAAACCACTAAACTTTTTACTGCACTGTAGGATATATAACTGAGAGGAAAAACGTATATTTTCTATACTCTGGCTAGTGTGCAGCACACAACAGAATTTTTCACTGCACTGTATTATATATAACTGAGAGGAAAAACGTATATTTTCTACACTCCTGCTAGTGTGCAGCACACAACAGAATTTTTCACTGTACTGTATAATATATAACTGAGAGGAAAAACGTATATTTTCTACACTCCGACTAGTGTGCGGCACAACACACAATTTCGCACTGCACTGTAGTATATATGACTGAGAGGAAAAAACGTAATCTTTAGACGGTGGCTATTGCACCGCAAACCACTCAATTTTTCACTGCACTGCAGGGTATATAAAAAAAACATATTCCCTAGACTGACGCTACTGTACAGCACACTACATAATTGTTCACTGGACTGTAGTGTATAGAAATGATATAAAAAAACGTATTCTCTAGACCAGTGATTTTCAACCAGTGTGCCTCCAGCTGTTGCAAAACTACAACTCCCACCATGCCCTTCTGTAGGCTGATAGCTGTAGGCTGCCTGGGCATGATGGGAGTTGTAGTTTTGCAACAGCTGGAGGCACACTGGTTTAAAATCACTGCTCTAGACTGACGCTACTATATAGAACACTACAAAATTGTTCACTGGACTGTAGTGTATAAAAATGAGAGAAAAACTTATTCCCTAGACTGATGCTACTGTACAGTACACTACATAATTGTTGACTGCACTGTAGTGTATAGAAATGAGAGAAAAACGTATTCCCTAGACTGACGCTACTGTACAGTACAATACATAATTGTTCACTGGTCTGTAGTGTATAGAAATGAGAGAAAAACATATTCCCTAGACTGATACAGATCTAAGCATGCCAAGGTACAGCAGCAGCAAAAATGAGTACTTTGGGCAATTTCTTTTGGGTATGTGTGGACCACGTGCTGTCCCTTCTGCCACCAGTCACTGTGTACATTGTGCAGGCAAGATGGCGGTAGCTGCACTACAAGCCCCAGCCAGAAGCAAGGAGGAGACAAAAAAAAAAAGGTGCTTGTAGCCCTTAGAAGGGCTGTTGGGTTCTTTGTGGGTGATTCCTGCCTAACCAAAATCTAAATTTCTGCCCTAACACTCTCCCTGACAGACAGCAGCTCTATCCCTAATCTCATGCAGACGGCGTATGACGCGAGCAGCGTGGGACCAGATTCTTATATTCCCAGGTCATCTGATCTGGCCAGCCAATCCCTGCTATTGACTTGTAGGGGCCCCACGTGATGCTAGGAGGTACCAAAGACTCTCCTGCCCGTTGATTGGCTGAAAAAAGGCGCCTAACATGCAGGATGAGGAAGTTGCCATTTCCTCGAGGATCGCGATATGCTCGTCCAAGTAGCGAGCATATGCGAATACCCTAATGCTCGAACGAGCATCAAGCTCGGACGAGCATGTTCGCTCATCTCTAATGTGGAAACAAACACCCCCTGATTATACGGAAGCCAAGGTTGGCACATAATATGTAGGAAATAGTGTTAGGTTCCCGTTCTACAGAGATCACCTGGACGATTTTGTGGACGGGCCCAGATAATTTTGTACAAAATATATTTGCCAAGAATCTCTTATTTACCAAACATCTCTATGGCATTTTGTGCTTTATTTGGTTAGCAGTGTACAATTACATTGTATGTATTTTCCTTTTCTTGTGCAATCAGCCATAGCAACGTGCACCTGCGCACTGGGATGTGCTGACTGAAATCCCCTTTTTTTACTTTATTTGTCAGTTGCTAGGACTACGTGATGAATTATGTCATTCCACACCTTCACGTTCTGGAGTAGATGCTGGTAAATCTGGCTGGGCAGAGGACAGGAGACTATATCTCTCGGCTACCTGATCCCTTTTGAGGCTGAACTGGCGGAGGAGTAGGAAAAAGGGGTCATTCACACACAATCAATGTATGCAGAAATTGACAGGATCTGCAAAAGTGACAGGAGAGGAGCAGGAGGAGCATGAGGAGCTAGAAGGAGATGAGGAAGACCATGGAGATGGCCCTGACACATCATGTCAGTATGCAGTAGAGATGGAGGCAGGGAGTCCCTCTGATTCCCCTGTACAATTGGCCAGATGCATACTGAGTTGTTTGCATAGTGACAGTCGTATTATCACCATTCAGTTGAGGGATGACTACTGGCTCTCCATGTTAGACCCTCGCTACAACTCTAAAATGGGGGCCTTTTTTTTTACACCTGCTGAGGGAGAAGACAAACTCAACTACTGTTGAGTAGAGATGAGCGAATCATTCAAAATTGTATTCGCCAAACATTCGTCGAAGTTTTCATAAGATTCGTATATTCTACAAATCTATTCAACGAATCATACGTTATTTTGTGGTGTTTTGCGAACATTCACGCACTAATAACGAACGTTCAGTTTTAAAAGGTACGCAACTTATTTGAACACGTACACATGTGCGTACAAATTGCATATAAAAATGACGGGCTTTGCTGGAGAGGAATGGTGTGACCTCTGGCTACATATGGATACTGTATTAGCAGATGACAGCAGATCATCCGGCTGAGACTGAGATGAGCGTGCCATCCACTCCACTACCTCATCCACTTTCTCCTCCACTACAATTTTGCGCCTTGGTGGGTTAGCCCGGTGGAACAATGGCCAAGTATTGCGAATACTACAAATAGAAGCTCCGGCTACAGGTCCTTTGACAGTGCTGCCCTGTGCCACCTTCTCCTTTTTTTTAGAGCTCGAGGTCTGGCTGGAACTGGACCCCTTTTGCTTATACATTCCAGACATTTTTCACTTGACTCTGGGGCCCTGCAGCTGGTCTTTGTCTTTGTCCCTGTCTTTGTCCCTGTCTCTCTCTCCCTGCCTGATTAATTACTAGCCCTGCACTGGCCCTGCACTTGCCCTGTAGTATCCCTGATGTGTAATATGGATTCCCTGAACAATTACACCCCAATTTCAACAACACAGGTCTCAGTCTTTAGGAACTTCACACACAGTGCTTCTGCTTGTTTCAGCAGTCGCAGCAGAAGTGATGTGTCACTGGCTTACTGAGGCTGAGTAAATCAAAGCAAGCTCAGCCACTAGGTCAGGTGACCGCTTTCTTCCCGGGCTTTAACGAATAATGAACTAACAGTAAAAGTTCGCTAAGTAATTGAATTCATATGCAACAGCGTATAGAGTAACTTATACGTAGCATTAGCGTACAATTTATCGGACAAGTACATAGCGAATGCGTAGAAAGCCTTAGGAACATTTTTTTATCTTAACGGAGCGAATCTCCGAATATTCGGATTCGCTTCACAGCTGAAAATTTCCAAGATTTGATATCAACAAATCAGCGAATAGATTCGCTCATCTCTACTTTTGAGACATCCTATGTATTCAGTTGGCTGCTGCCTATGTGCGCCATCGCCCATCCTCACGAAGATCTGACCGGGGAGGACCCTCTGCGCTCACTCTCTACTGTCATGACTGCTGGAGGGGGAACCAGCTCCATCAGTAGCAACTTAAGTCTGGAGTCTCTAATGAGCACTTTTCTTCCCCCACCTATTGAAGAAACCACTCACCAGCAGCAGCAGGACATAGAGCAGAACTTGGACCAGCAGGTGGTGGCATATTTGGACTGTACCCTGCCATCCCACATCCAAGATCCCCTAGACTACTGGGCAGCCAAACTTGATTTGTGGCCGCAACTGGCCGAGTTTGCCATGGACAAGCTTTCCTGCCCGGCCAGTAGTCTGCCATCAGAGCAGGTGTTTAGTGCAGGGGGGGCATAGTTACCCCAAGTAGAACTCGCCTTTCCACCCAAAATGTGGGGAGACTAACCATTGTGACGAATCAGGCATGGATCAACCAAGATTTCCACACGCCAGTGCCTCATGCACTAGACTAGATCATTTTGGGTGCCACACCAAAACTTTGTGAAAAAAAGGTCTATTTCTTCTGGCCACCTGCTTCAGCTACTATTCTGATGTTGCCACCCTCCTGATGCAACACACTTGCTACCACTGCTGCTATGTTCTCCTACTGTCATCCACCATCTTGTGCTGTTACTGCTGTTGCCCTCACCCTCCCCACTCTGTGATTGGGCCATTGTGTTAACTCCTCATGCGGTTGTCACCCTCATTACTCAGTGACTGGGTGTCACGAACGTGCCAGGACATACTGACATTCCTGCAACAGGTAGCAGGAAGTCAGTGAGATTGGCAACACGTGGGTTAATCTGACAGGTTGTTTTGTTGTTGCTGGCATTCACTACACCATCCCTCTTCAGGTGTAGGTGTCTTATCAATTATCCTTGCCTATTTAGTTTTGATTTTCCCACCATGCTGTGCGGTTTATACTTTCTGTTGTATCTGTGGCCCGCTGGTGTGTAGATTCTCAGTTAAGATCTTGTGGCTGCCATTTGCTGCTGGAAAGTTAAGTGTCCTCTTTCCCTTTTGTATTTTTGTATTATTTGTGTGTATCCATTCCCTGTGTTTGGTGATTGGGCCTGAGGGGAGACTCCTGTTCGTCCACGTTGGTGGAGGAACAGTTTGACTCATTCCTGACACTAGCTTCAGGGTCCTTCAGGAACAGTTAGGGTCCTAGGTTTCCTGCGTATGAACTCGCCTACCTTTGAGGCCTGTTCACACTGGTTGTTAGTCAGGACTGGAGTTAGGGTTTCTCTAGGAGGTGTCCATCTGCCTTCCCTAGTTTCCAGGCCTAATCTCCATTTACTTTCCCCCTCTTTCCCTCCTGCGCTTGGTGTGGTATTTTCCCCCACACCGGAGCATGACACTGGGCCACCATGTTGACTCCTCATGCAGTTGCCATCTTCTCCACTCTTTGGCTAGGCTACTATGCTGACTCCTCATGCGGTTGCCACCCTCTTCACTCTGTGACAGGGCCACAAGTGTCTCTGATTGAACTTGTTGACATCACCATTTATTTTACCCTTCTTCTATTGATGGATTCTGTCTTTGGAGCATTTAAGACTTCTATCACACAGTCCCTATTTTGCATCAGGATTTGCTCATGATTTGGTAACCAAAAGCAGTCATGGTTGCAAAACACAGAAGACATGAAAATATTCCAATTACGTGTAATCTCTGTTTTGGATCCACCCCTGTGTTTTTTTTTGCCTTAGCAGTACTGATTACTGACCAAAAGCGGACCGTGTGAAGATAGATGCTCAAAAGACAGGATCCGTTTTTTTGGGGTTGTTCATGTGACAAATCAGAAGAAGGGGAAAATAAACAGTGACATCAACACAAACTTACTGCTGACACTCTCTCCACTGTGTCATAGGACCACTACTTTTATCAGCGTGTAACAGAACAGGTTCTATAGAAATCTATGTGGGATCAGCTGACGGTGTAAAAGGAGTGAGCTCTTTCACTCTATAGTAGAATCTTGGACCACTGCATGGTTCTTTATACCTAAGGCTAAAATTGACCCGTAAGGCTGAGTTCAGTTTGGGCCCCGTAACTGACCAAATAATGCAAGAGTGAAGTGATTCTAAGAGTGACGCCTGTCTTCTGCCTGTCATACTGTCGTACAGTAACTGTTTCACTATGACTGTGGAATAGCTATGCTTGTTTCTGTAATGCACAGTGTTGTACACCAATATGCAGGCTCTCTGGAGCCAGGAAATAGCTGATTTTTGCACTTTGTTACAAAATAAATTTGGATGAAATCATATTTTTTTGGAAAATTTGTTGAAGCATCCGAATCGAATTTTTGAAAACTTGTCATCTCTAGTCATAATCATGGAAATGAGAAGCGTGTAATGTGATGGAAATATGAATCAAGACAGCAAAGGAGGCAATATGGACAATCACAATACATTACATTACATTAGTAAGTGCCTTGTATTAACTTTGTCTACATGATAAGTGCTATTTGCTGAAGTGAGGCAACCCCTTTAAGGCCAAAAACGTCTGCAGAGGCAAAGGGTTAATGTAACTGAGTAAAATGTTGGTATTTTTTTTTTGTTAAAGCACTTATTTCTAAGTGCACAATGTATATCTAATAGCAATGTATGGGCGATATATAGTTAATATTAATACCTTAGGAGGTCAAGAACCATCAAGTCCATGCACAGGTTAAAGATAGCAAAGTATTAGAGTTGAGCGAATCTTAAAAGATTCGGGGATTCGGTATTCGGCCCGAATTTTCCACGGGATTCGTGGGTTCGAGCCGAATCACGAATCCCATTAAAGTCTATGGGAGACCCGAATATTTTTGCAGGGGCCAAAGGTTCTGCACAGTCAAGTTTGCCCCAACATGTGAAAACCTCAGAAAAAGATGGAAACACCTTGGAAATGGATAGGAAACACCAGGGGCAGCATGTAGGGATGCCTCTGAGGCTCCCTAATTGCACCATTTTTTCTAAATCTGGCCAATAGTCTGGTGATGACCCCAAGGCAATTTTCAGGGACATGGTAATGGTGACCCACTTAAAAATGCTGCCTAACAACCTGGAGGTGAACCTCTGATTGTCTGTCTTTCAATAAGATTGCAGTGTAAAGCATGGTGGTGAGCCTCAGTATGACTTTTTGGATGGAGATTGCATGTGGTCACGTACTCCCTGGAACCCCATAGTCACCCCTTCTCTGATGTGCTACCCCAGAACATTCTCTGCCCAATTCGCAAGACCTTTTGCAGTCTCAGTGTGCTGACAGTGGGGATTTACCAGTGTTGTCTGAGGAGGTGGTGGACAATGGCGAGACACAGGTGTCGGGGGGTGAGGTAGTTGAAAGTAGTGTTGCACGATATATCGAAAACTCGGTACGGTTTCGGTACCTAGTGCGGTACCGAAGCTTGATACCGAGTTTTCTTGCCGTCCGATACATAGAACATGGCGCGCGCATCACTTTAATGCGGTTGCCATGTTCTAATATCTGCCGCGCTGCCAGGGCCGGATTATAATTGGAGCACCTGGAGCTACTGCTCCAGGCCCCAGCTCCAATGATTTCATGGGGGGCCCCGCGCCCCCCTCAGACCTCATATCAGCCCACCCAGCCACTTTAAAAAAAGCATACTAACCTGTTCTGGCCGCCGCTGTCCTCAGGTTTCGCGCTCCACTGTGTTCCCTGCTGGCGCGCACTATGACCTGATGCAGCGAACACAGTGGAGCGGGGAGCCTGAGGACAGCGGAGGCCAGAACAGGTAAGTATGCTTTTTTTAAAGTGGCTGGGTGGGCTGATCTGAGGTCTGAGGGGGGCCACAAGACGCTGGTCTGAGGGGGGCACAAGACGCTGACCTGAGGTCTGATGGGGGCACATGGGGGCACATTGTGTTGATCTGAGGTCTGAGGGGGCCACAAGACGCTAACCTGAGGTCTGATGGGGGCACATTGTGTTGATCTGAGGTCTGATGGGGGCACAAGACGCTGACCTGAGGTCTGATGGGGGCACAAGACGCTGACCTGAGGTCTGATGGGGCACAAGACTCTGACCTGAGGTCTGATGGAGGCACAAGACGCTGACCTGAGGTCTGATGGGGGCACAAGACGCTGACCTGAGGTCTGATGGGGCACAAGACGCTGACCTGAGGTCTGATGGGGGCACATTGTGTTGATCTTAGGTCTGATGGGGGCACAAGACGCTGACCTGAGGTCTGATGGGGCACAAGACGCTGACCTGAGGTCTGATGGGGGCACAAGACGCTGACCTGAGGTCTGAGGGGGCACAAGACGCTGACCTGAGGTCTGATGGAGGCACAAGACGCTGACCTGAGCTCCGATGGGGGCACATTGTGTTGATCTGAGGTCTGATGGGGGCACAAGATGAGGTCTGATCTGAGGTCTGATGGGGGCACAAGACGCTGACCTGAGGTCTGATGGGGGAACAAGACACTGACCTGAGGTCTGATGGGGGAACAAGACGCTGATTTGAGGTCTGATGGGGGCACAATGTGTTGATCTGAGGTTTATTATCCCTGTACAGTGACATCACTGTGTGTATTATCCCTGGACTTTGACATCACTGTGTTTATTATCCCTGTACTGTGACATCACTGTGTTTATTATCCCTGTACGGTGACATCACTGTGTTTATTATCTCTGTACGGTGACATCACTGTGTTTATTATCTCTGTACTGTGACATCACTGTGTTTATTATCTCTGTACTGTGACATCACTGTGTTTATTATCCCTGTACGGTGACATCACTGTGTTTATTATCTCTGTACTGTGACATCACTGTGTTTATTATCCCTGTACGGTGACATCACTGTGTTTATTATCCCTGTATGGTGACATCACTGTGTTTATTATGTCTGTACAGTGACATCGCTGTGTTTATTATGTCTGTACAGTGACATCGCTGTGTTTATTATCCCAGTGCAGGAAGAGGTAAGTGGTCTGTGTTTGTGTGTTTGTTTTCTATTTTTCAGGGTCGTGAATGCAGAGGACTACGTCGGATTCGGTGGACTACGTCGGACCAGCTTTTTTTTTTTTTTTCATAAAATGGTCAAACAGGGGTCTGGGGGAGTGTTTATTTCAATAAAATGTTTTTACTTGTGTGCGTGTATTTTTTTTTTTACAATACTACAGTTTTAGTAATTAGGGCTATCTACAGGCGGCCCTGATTACTAATACTGGGCTTAGTGCTTGCTGGTATGGCAGGCCAGCACTAACCCCAACATCTATTACCTCGGCACCCACCGCCACCAGGGGTGTCGGGAAGAGCCGGGTACCCGCAGAACCGGACCTTCTAAATTGAGGGTCTGGCTCTGGGGTGGCTGCAGGCTGGTACCATTAGGCTGGGAAGGGCCAATAACCGTGTCCCTTCCCACCCTGGTAGTGCCAGGCTGCTGCTGTTGGTTGTATCTGGCTGGCGAAGGAAAAAATGGGGGGACCCCACGCCATTTTTTTACAAAAATAATGAAATGATTTTAAAAAAAATAGCGTGGGGTCCCCCCCTTTTTTCCTTTGCCAGCCAGGTACAACCAGCAGCGGCATCCTGGCACTACCAGGGTGGGAAGGGACATGTTTATTGACCCTTCCGAGCCTAATGGTACCAGCCTGCAGCCGCCCCAGAGCCAGACCCTCAATTTAGAAGGTCCGGTTTATACACACAAGTATAAAACATTTTATTGAAATAAACACTCCCCCAGACCCCTGTTTGACCATTTTATTAAAAAAAAAAAAAAAAGCTGGTCCGACGTAGTCCACCAAATCCGACGTAGTCCTCTGCATTCACGACCCTGAAAAATAGAAAACAAACACACAAACACAGACCACTTACCTCTTCCTGCACTGGGATAATACACACAGCGATGTCACTGTACAGGGATAATAAACACAGTGATGTCACTGTACAGGGATAATAAACACAGTGATGTCACAGTACAGAGATAATAAACACAGTGATGTCACTGTACAGGGATAATAAACACAGTGATGTCACCGTACAGGGATAATAAACACAGTGATGTCACAGTACAGGGATCGGCGTCTCGTGCCCCCATCAGACCTCAGGTCGGCATCTCGTGGGCCAGTCCGACACTGTGCAGGTCCCTACCTTATGTAAATTTAGGTCACATGTCACTGCCAGCCAATCACTGCTGGGGAGGTATAGGGGCTGTTACATCACAGCAGGCGTTCCCACAGGCTTCCCTTTGATGCTGATTGGCTGAAAAAAACGGGCATTTCAAACTTGCAGTGACGCACAAATAATCACGAATCCGCGCTGCCTCGGGATGCCGAGCCGAAGCGGGCAATATTCGTGCGAATCACGAATATTGCCGCTTCAATTCGCTCATCACTACAAAGTATACATTCATTTATGGCAGAAAGACTTTGCTGCAGTTGAAGAGTTTTGTATTGTTTTGGCAACCACCACACTTTGAGATGGCAGGCCATCCATATCTATAATCTGCACCTCTCAGCCTGGGATTTGTAGAAAGTGTGAAAAAAAAAAACTGGGTATTACACCCGTGGTTGTTTGGTGAGACTGCAAAGTGTATTTAGAGAGAGTCAGGCAATATTACTACCATCATTATTGCTGCCTTCACAGCTATTGAGAATAGACTGTACTGTGAGATACTTAGGAGCTGTGCCGTTGCTCCTATATTTACTTTTATGCCTATATTCAATCCAGGAAAGATAGATGTTATTCGCTGCAACTAAGGCTAGATTCACATTTGCTGCACAGCATTCCGGCATTGCCGGATGTTACCTGAATGCCACTGGCCATATTAACTATTTCAATCCTGGGCGCTACCTTGCAAATGTGCCTTGATTCAACTGGTAAAAAAAATGCATTTAACAGTTTTTGTTCTTCCAGTTCCTGGCATCCTATGCCAGAACAGCCTGCTGGAAGGCTGTGCTGCAAATGTGAAACAGCCTAACAAGCCTGATTATTGACTCCACCGTACCTTTGCTAGCCCATTATAATTTTTCTTCTGCCTCGCACTCTGCCAAATATCTACCATTAAGGCCACCCGAACTACCACCAGACAGGAGCCCACAAAAGGCCTAGGGTGTGCCTCAAGGGATGAAATGGGGTGCCCTCCATTCACTGTGTATGGCTTGGGGAGCACCACTATGATTTGTGAGTACTACCATCACCATGATAAATCCACTACTACTTCTCCTCCGATCTTCATCTCCTCTTCCGGACACAGCAACTGCTTGTGTAAATATGCTGACCACATTATCCATCTTAGCTGTTATTAATAAAACATTTACCCATCCAATTGGCTTATTGATTATGGTAGATGTCATGATTTTTTGTCAAATAGCCATCATTGTATGTGTTATATAATCATATGCTGCTAAGGCCCAGCAGCATTCATTTCTAGTTACCTATATTTATTTTAGATTTTAATGTTTGTTTTGTACATTAGACCATTTAGAAATGAAATGTTTGTTTTCTATTTAATAAATCTATTACTTTTATGCCTACAGAGCTCGTCTTTTGGTATATTGTGTTAGAGCTAACTAGTTTCAATTTTTCCAAGCTTGACTACCTTTATGAATATGTTTGACACAGATTATTTAAAAAATTCTATTTCTCCAGCCTTTAACAATATTTTGTACATTGTTTTTGATAATCTGTTTAAATCCTTATATGATTTTTTTTCTTCCAAAGAAGTTTGCTGCCAATGTCTTTTGATGTCTTTCACAGGAAGTTTTCATCAATCAGTTAACCCAAAACTCTGCCAAAGTTATTAGTCTTATATGCAAAATGAAAAAAGACAGCGCTCCATATTGTAGAGACCTCACAATATTAAAACTGCAAGGGCAGATTTACTTTTTAAAGCAGTATTGCTTTTTAAAAATGAATCAATATTAAATTGAAAAAAAAAATAAAATAAAAATGCATGTTTTTAGCCTCATTGTGTTTTTAACAGCTGAAACAAGTTAAATTACTGATGTAGCAGACCTAAGGCCCCTTGCAGACGAGCTTGGTTCACGCACGTCTTCTGCATCTATAACTTGTCCTGCAAAAAATAAGCCCTCATACAGCTATGTGAACACAAATATAAAAAAGTTATGGCTCAAAGAAGATAGGGAAGAAAAATGGAAACACAAAAACCTCCAGTAGTGAAAGGGTTAATGTTTTTTTTTTTTTATCATGAGATAATGTTGTGATGTTATCACACTTGTAATGTTATCACAATTACTTTTAGGCCCCTTGCAGACAGTGTGTGTCACGCATGTCTTCCGCATCGCAGCCCCTGGCCTGAACTCCCAGCACTGATGGGGTCACATAGCATTATACTGATTTATGATGCTTTGTAACCCTTACAGTTCTGGAACGTGTTGGATAACACTAACAGCATTATGTGTTTTAATGTTTAAACATTGCGATGCAGAAGACGTGCGTGACACACACTCATCTGCAAGGAGCCTAAAAGTAATTGTGATAACATTACAAGTGTGATAACATCACAACATCAACATTATCTCATGATAAAAAAACCATTAACCCTTTCACTACCGAAGGTTTTTGTGTTTCCGTTTTTCTTCCCTATCTTCTTTGAGCCATAACTTTACTCTTTTATATTTGCGTTCACATAGCTGTGTGAGGGCTTATTTTTTGCAGGACAAGTTGTACTTTCTAATGCCACCATTAATTGTGGCATAAAACGCAATCCCTACACCATTTTACTGTTTTGTTCCCACAGAGTTTTGTGTGTGGCAAAACTGACCGATACCCTTCATTTTCTGAGTCAGTATGATTATAATGATCCCCCATATGTGTAGGTTTTTTTTGTCTAAATAGTGTAAAAATAAATTTAAACTTTGAGATTTTTTTTTATTTTTTACATAACCATATTCTTATAGCTATATCTATTGAGCTCTGTGGGGTCTCATTTTTTGTAGGACAATCTATAGCTTTTATTGACCATTTTGGACTGGGTGTGGCTTTTTGATCACATATTATTAGTTTTTTTTGGTAGGAGAAGCAATGAAACAATTGCAAATTGGCCATTTTGACCCTTTTTTTCCATTACGCCATTCGCCATGTTGGAAAAATATTTCTATATTTTAATAGTATGGGAGATTTTGGTTGCAGTGTTATCCATGATATTTATATTTTTGTCATTTAGATTTTTTTATTATACTGAAAGGGGGTATTTAAACGTTTATATATTTATTAATTTTTTTTACTGTAAAAAAAAATTGTAATGATTTTGAAGCTCATATATGAGCATTTTAATTTAATTTAATCAGCTTTTTAATTTTGAAAAATCATGTATTTTTAAAATGAGTTTATTACTGTCTATTGCTCATTTTTTATGTTGGCCTGCCATCCAATGGCCAATGTAAGAATTGCAGCATGAATACAGAGGGTCTCTTCAGAGAGACCCAGCAAATTCAAAGCAACTACCAACATCCGCCGCGGGAGATGACGGTAGGATGCCCAGAAGCGCAAGCTTTTTGACACTTTATATGCCGTTATCTCACGTGATCATGGCATCTAAAGCCTTTTTAATTACCGCAATTAGCAGTTTGAAACAGCAGTTTGAAACAGCAGAGACCTGCCAGCCATGACGGCAATGATGCCCGCTGCACGTGTCCATATTTACACATCGCTCCGAATGGGTTAAAAACCATTGAAAATTCAGGTAACATTTTCTTGCCATTTTTACTTAAAGGGGTTCTGTAGTTTTTTCAAACTGATGATCTATCCTCTGGATAGATCATCAGCATCTGATCGGCGGGGGTCCGACACCCGGGACCCCTGCCGATCAGCTGTTTGAGAAGGCAGCTGCGCTGCAGGAGCGCCGCGGCCTTCTCTGTGTTTACCGCAGGCCAGTGACGTCACGACTACTATCACTGGCCTGGGCGCGGCTAAGCTCCATTCATGTGAACGGAGCTTAGCCCCGCCCAGGCCAGTGATACTAGTCGTGACGTCACTGGGCCTGAGGTAAACACAGAGAAGGCCGCGGCGCTCCTGCAGCGCCGCTGCCTTCTCAAACAGCTGATCGGCGGGGGTCCCGGGTGTCGGACCCCCGCCGATCAGATGCTGATGATCTATCCAGAGGATAGATCATCAGTTTGAAAAAACTGCAGAACCCCTTTAAAGCTACATTCACATGAAGAAATGGCCATGAATATCATGCACACTGTCAGTTTTTCATGGCCATTTTTCAACCATTTTTATGTCCGATTACTGGCTGCTTGTAGTTCTGTATCTGTTTTTTACTAGCAATTAAAATGGGTGATTTTCATTGTTTTTTTAATTTATATCCCAAACCCTACAGTACTCATAATGTTCCCCATAGTGGCCCTTAATAGTCATAATGTCCCCCATAGTGGTCCCCAGCAGTCATAAATTGCAGGTGGAGGTGTTAATGTAACATTGTAGCATTGTAACATCATCACACTGGGAGATATTGTTCTTCCGCATCAAGAGAGGGGCCACTTCCTCTCTGCATGCAAGTGAATGAGGTGAGATTTTTTATTTTTTTGGCCCCTAAAAGGCAATTTTCCAATAGTGCAATAGCAGTAAAAATTGATGCATTTTCTAATGCGTTTTTTTGGAGTGCATTTTTCATGCATTTTTAATAATTTATGGGCTGCATGTTGACTATAAATATCTGGGCAGTTCACACAGTCTACATTCCTGAATTTTGTTGAAGAGATGGCAGCTGCACAGTCAATGTTTTAACTAGAGCTGACTGGGCCCCACAGCAAATTTTTGAATGGGTCCCCCAACAACCCCCTCCTCCAGTACAACCCCCACTTCTTTGGCTAGCCAAGATCACTTTCTCAGACCAGGCTCGTCAGCTGATCCATCTGTTTCTGGCATGTTCTGTATATACTGCATGTTATATCACTGTATATACTTTCCCTGTATATGATGTCATTGTATAATACATATGAGGAGGCCTTGACAATAAAATCTTTCAGTTCTCCTCCTGGTCAGGCCTCTTCTGAGTTTCGCCCCTGTAGTGGCCAGTTCCCCTGCTTCCACTATAGCTATGTACCTGCGCACACTAAATGTGAAGCTGCAAGTCTGGGGAGTCCATTGTCAGTGACAGCTGGGCTCCCCTAGAGAAGACAGGGATTTTATACAGGGTGGGCCATTTATATGGATACACCTAAATAAAATGGGAATGGTTGGGGATATTAACTTCCTGTTTGTGGCACATTAGTATATGGGAGGGGGGGGACTTTTCAAGATGCACCTGAAACTATGAATACTGGAAGCCTGTGCTAGCATTTCTTCTGCGGTGCTATCAGTGTGTGAAGGGTGGGAGAAGAGGGTTGCATTGACAATCCAACACAATGGGCAGTAGTTTGAACACATTTTATAAGTGGTCAGAAACTTGAAAATAACTCATGAAAGAATAAATTTATGTTAAAACCAAGCACTCGTTGTTTTTCTTGTGAAATTCTCAATAAGTGTGATGTGTCACATGACCCTCTTCCCATTGAAAAAACTAAAGTTGGATCCAAAATATCCGACTTCAAAATGGCCGCCATGGTCACCACTCATCTTGAAAAGTTTCCCCCTCCCAAATACTAATGTGTAATCAGTTGTTGAGCATGGGGGCTTCAAACTCCATGCAGCAACATAAATCTGAGCATCTGAGATCTGTGCTCTACGTCCAGGCTCTTAGTCCTGGGCACATCCCTTGAGCATCCAGCTTTGCTGTAACCCATTGTATAGGGCAGGGTATGAGTATTTATTTTTGCGGGATAAGTTATATTCTTTTATGACATCATGTAATTTACCATGTCTTGTATTATAGGGAGAAAATATTTGTGGGTGAAATAAAAAAAACAACCTACGGTTCTGATAAGGTTTTGATATTACAATTCTCAAATTGTGCTAAAAAATGACATGACATTCTAATTCTGTGGCTCAATATGATTACAGTGACAGTAAATTTGCATAGTTATTTTTTTTTTGCTACTTTAAAAAAAATACTGTAAAAAACTTTAAAAAAATAAAAATTTCCTGACAGTCATACCTTTTTGATCTTTTCGTCTACAGAGCTGTAAGGGCTTTTTTTTCCCTTCCTGTTAAGGCATACACCACAGATTATTTTTTTCATATTTTAATAGTTCAGACATTCTTGGTTGCGGCAATACTGTGATGTATGTCATAGCGGCTGAAAGGGGTTAATATTCTTCTAAGCCATATGTTCAAGCATGCATAAAATAAAAAAAACTGCATGGAATATATTTGGAATAATATTATCACTGTTAAAAAAAGAATACAAATTTTTGTCATTTATAGAGATAAGCAAAATTCTTGAAATTTTGTTTTAATTTAATTTGTTTTAATTGATTTGGCTGTCAAATTCGATTTGGTCCAAATAAATTAGACCTAAAACGTTAATGTCCCGATTGTCCAAAAAGGTTATAGAGGTCTCCCAGGACTATCCAACCTCTTTCAAGCTTTTTAATGGCAAGATGGATACATGGATGTTAGCCGGTGCTAACAGGCAGTTTGTAAACACATTGCACTGTTGAATTTTTAAAGTTAAACAAAAAATGTCAAAAATGATAACTCCTTGGGGGAGGGCAACCGCTGGTGTTTATTCACACATGACAATAGCTTTTTAATAAGTGGTCCAAAAATTAACCCTTTTTGAATGGAGGTGTAAGGCAGTGTTGAAAGACCACAGCACTGTATAAAAACTTGAGGCAGAAAAATAACCTGTTTATAGTGGCACATTACACTATTAAATAATATGCAAAACAATAAGTGACATCATGTCACTAACATATGTGGCAGCAGTGGCACTGTATCAGCAACTGCATTTATTTCATTAAATTTAAATACTTTTTAAATAAAAAAAAACATAATGCAAAACAATATGTCACAATACGTCAAGCAAACATTAGATTTATTTTATTAAATTTACATTTGTTTTTAGTAGTCATTTTGGCTAGTATAACAGTGCTTAAAGGGGTTGTTTCACTTCAGCAAGTTGCATTTATTATGCAGATAAAGTTAATATATGGCACTTATTAATGTATTGTGATAGTCCATATTGCTTCCTTTGCTGGCTGGATTCATTTTTCCATCACATTATACACTGCTCATTTCCATGGTTAAACCCACCCTGCAATCCTTCAGTGGTAGATGTATTTGCACACTGTAGGAAAAAGTGCCAGCCTCTCTGGCGGCTGGGATCGTGGTTGCTCACATAGGCTGGTGCCTTTTCTAGCCAGCAAAGGAAGTAATATGGACTATCACAATACATTAATGAGTGCCATATATTAACTTTATCTGCATAATAAATGCAACTTGCTGAAGTGAGACAACCCCTTTAAATGTTGATGTGATGTCACACCACTCATGCCTTTATTAGCACGCAGTGGCACCCTATCAGCATCAGGATTACATTTTTTATTGTAGATTTGTGATTATGAATACAGATGAGCAAATGTTTCAAAAATTCGATTCGTTCGGTTTGCCGAATTTTACAAAACAATTTGATTCAATCTGAATAAATTTGTGGCAAATCACATGGCATGACAATGGTGTGTAGGTGGGAGAAGCATTAGAAGCAGCAGAAGACTACAGAGTGGCACAACAACAGTGTGTAGCTGGCAGTAGCATCAGGAGCAGCATACAGAGTGGCATGACGACAGTATAGAGGTGGCAGTGGCAGCAGCTGTAGCATCAGGAGACCACAGAGTGGCATGACGACAGTGTAGAGGTGGCAGTGGCAGCAGCTGTAGCATCAGGAGACCACAGAGTGGCACGACAACAGTGTAGAGGTGGTAGTGGCAGCAGCAGTAGAATCAGGAGACCACAGAGTGACACGACGACAGTGTGTATGTGGCAGTAGCATCAGGAGCAGCATACAGAGTGGCATGACAACAGTGTATAGGTGGAAGTGGCAGCAGCTGTAGCATCAGGAGAGTACAGTATGGGGCAACAACATTGTGGAGGCAGCAGCTGCATCAGAAGACCACAGTGTGGGACGACGAGCATACTACAGAGTGGCATGACGACAGTGTGCAGGCAGCACCAGCAGCAGCAGCAGACTACAGAGTGGCACGACTACAGTATGGGAAGATGGGTGGCAATAACACTACCTGCTGACGATGGTGGGTGTAAGAAGGAGCACTTGGAGTCAGATGTGTGGCATCAGGCGGGTGGCAGCATCAGAATAGTGGCTGAGGCAGGTAGCCAGAAGAAAACAGACTTTAGTCAAGTCAGAATGGATGATCTAATCTGATGCATCAGGCGATGGTGGGTGGAAATCCTGGCTGATCCATGCCTGATTCATCTTGACAAAGGTCAGTCTCTCAACATTTTGGGTGGACAGGCGAGTTCTCCTTGGGAAAACTATGGCCCCCGCCACACTAAACACCCGCTCTGATGCCACACTACTGGTCAGGAAGGACAGCTTTTCCAGAGCAAACTCGGCCAACTGTGGCCACAAATCTAGTTTGGCTGCCCAGTAGTCCAGCAGATCTTCAATGACGGGTGGCAGGGTGCTGTCCAAGTATGCCACCACCTGCTGGTTCAGGTCATCCTCCAGGTCTAGCTGATGCTGCTGGTGAGTAGTTTCTTCACTATGTGGGTCAAGAAAGCTGCTCATCAGCGATTCTAGACTCAGGCTGCTGCTGATGGAGCTGGTACTGCTCCTGACCCCCGCCCCCAAGCAGCGATGGCAGTGGAACATGAGCGAAGAGGACTCCCCCCTCAGTGACACCTGTGATGAGAGGATGGCCGCAGATAGGCAGCGGCCAACTGACTACATAGGATGTCTCAATAGTAGTTCAGTTTGTCCTCTCTCTCACCGGGTGTAAAAAAGGGCCCCCATTTTGGACCTGTAGCGAGGGTCTAACATGGTGGAGAGCCAGCAGTCATCCCTCTGCCGAATGGTAACAATTCAGCTGTCACTACACAAGCAAGTGAGCATGCATCGGGCCATTTGCGCAAGTGACTCGGAGGGATTCCCTGCCTCCATCTCCTCTGCATACTGCCACGGTGTGTCTGGGTTCTCTGCCTCCTCTTTCTCATCGCCCTGTAGCTCCTCTGGCTGCTCCTGCTCCTCCTGCTCCTCCTCTCCTGTCACCTAGGAAGAAAAACCACCCATTTCTCTAGGCATTGTTTGTGCTCCAATGTTCTCCTCCTCTTCCTCCTCCTCCAATTCTGCACGCACAGGGCTCATGTGGCCATGAGATGTAGTCGCCACAACTCCTGTCCCCTTACCAGCCAGATTTTCCAGTATGTTTTCCAGGATATGAATGAGTGGAATGATGTTGTTTTTCCCGTAGGACTGACGACTGACAAATAAAGTGGCCTTCTTAAAGGTCACGAGCAAATGGCAGGTGTCATGCATGAGCTGCCACTGGCTGACATCGAAGTTACACAGAGGAGTACCTCTGTCTGCTTGGATCATCAAGAAATTGTTTATGACCTTTCTCTGTTCGTATAGTCAGTCCAACATATGGAGGGTTGAATTCCAACGGGTGGAAACATCGCATATCAGCCTATGTTGGGGAATGCCTTTCTGCCGCTGTAGCTCAAGGAGGGTGTGCTTGGCAGTGTAAGAGTGGCTGAAGTGCATGCAAAGTTTCCTGGCCATTTTTAGGATGTCTTGCAGATGGGTCGTGGCCGTGAGATGTAGATTTAGGAACTGCTTGACAACCAGATTGAACTCTTGCGCCATGCAGGGCGCATGGCACAGCCCTCCTTGACACAGTGCCAACACCATGTTCTTCCCGTTTCGGTCACCATTGTTCCCATTTTGAGCTGTCGCTGGGAAAGCCAGGAATGGATTGGCGTCGCCTGGCCAAATTGCTGGTTTGGCTGTGCAGGAACCACATTTACCCAGTGGGCCATAAAGAACATATACTGTCCCTGACCTTAATTAGAGCTCCACACGTCGGCGCTGCGGTACACTGACAGGCTCAAGGACTGGCCCACCTTCTGTTCTACATATTTGTTCAGGACTGGTACTGCCTGTTTCGCAAAGAAATCACAGCTTGGAACTCTCCACCTCGTCTTAGCACAAGCCATCAGTTCTCTGAAAAGTTCAGAGTCCACCACTTGGAAAGGGAGGGACTGCAGCACCAGCAACTTGGCCAGGACCATGTCCAGTTTCTGCGCCATTGGAAGTGTACATGCATTTTGCTGTCTCTTGGCAATCGCTTCGCTGATTGATTGCTGACGGAATGACTGACGAGGAGTAGGAGGAGGAGCAGGAGCATCAGATGATGGGAATGACAGGCAGCTCCCTTCGGCTTAGGTAGTGGAGCCTTGACTGCCTGAAATCGGGTGTGTGCCACTGGGTAATGCTGTGGCTGCTGCGGCAGGCTGGACCACCACATTGGAGCCATGGTTCTCCCAGGCCACTTTATGGTGACGCTGCATATGCTGACGCAGAGCTGTGGTGCCAACATTGGCACCCTGGCCACACTTCACCTTCTGCCCACAGATTCTACAAATGGCTAGGTTCACCTCACTGCCGGCTTAACAAAAATACTGCCACACCGCCAAGTAGGTGATTTTACCCCCAAAACTCCACACTGACTGGCTGTTATCGCCGCTGCCTCTGTGAAACCTTGCACCACTACTTTTCAGCCTGGTAGGCTCCTGCGAAGTGTGTGATCTACCTCTGGCATATTTGGCTCCCAAATTCCCATTGCTGACTCCCGGCCACGCTAGCGATTTGCTGGCTCCAATGCTGCCTCATGGGCAAGGTGCCACCCCCTTCTCCTGATGATGATGAAGCCCCTAATTTTCCCGGCTCCCAAGTGCGATCGGCAACATCATCATCATTGAGTACTGTCTGCACGTCACTGATGTTCTCCTCAACGGTCTCTGGGTACGGAGCCTGACTACTCCCAACACCAGCTCCCACGCCACTCAACTCATTACTACTTGCCTGCCTAACGGAGGAAGCTGTGGATGTCTCCTCCACATCTTGGATGGCCAGTAGCTGCTGACTGTCCTCTAGTAGCTCGTCCTCACTGTATACTGGAGCTGAGCCCGCAGCATACAGTACTTCTCTGGCTGAGGGAACAGAAAAGGACAGAGGCAGGTTGAGGAAAGGTGAGGGCACAGGGCCTGGTCTTGTGTCTGATGAACCCACTGACTCTTGGCTGGGGGAGTCTGATGTCATTTGGGATGAAGTCGAAGACCGAGTCAACTATTCAAGAACCGCTGGGTTGCTGGTCAAGACACGACCACTAGATGACACTGGGAGCTCAGGCCTCTCAAAGTGACCCCTGCTGCCACGCTCCCTTACTCTGCTGCGACCTGTGCCTGTGCCAGAAACATTTAGGCCTCTGACACTCCCCTGTGCAAGGCCTGCCACTTCTCTGTCTGACCTACTGTTAGATGAAAAAAATAAATAAAAAGGAAATTAAAACACGCTACAAATGGCAGTAATTTTCCCACTTCAGGATGCAACGGCTAATAAGTGTTTTTTCCACCACTAATAACTGGCAGAAGGTTTGACAAAATGTAACTTTGGTGCTGTACGACAAATTAAACTTTTTTTGCCACTAATACATGTTACAAAGGGCTATAATTTTCCCACTTCACCACACAACGGCAAATAAGTGTATTTCCACCACTAAAACGACAGAAGGCTTGACAAAATTTGACTTTGGCGCTGTACGCCAAATAAAACTATTTTTTGCCACTAATACACGCTACAAGGGGTGGCAATTTTCCCACTTCAGCACACATCGGCTAATACGTTTTTTTCCATCACTAATAACTGACAGAAGGTTTGACAAAATGTAACTTTGGTGCTGTACGCCAAATAAAACTTTTTTTTGCCACTAATACACGCTACACTACAGCTAATAAGCCCTTTCTGTTTTCCAACACTAAAACAGCAAAAAAGGGCTTTACTAAATGTAACTACAGCGCACAAAGGTTAATAAGACCCCAATAATAGGAATTATTGAGGTATGATCTATTGCAAAACTGAAATGAGCAGCTGTATTATGACAATTTTGAACCCCAGGCACTGCACCAAGGTGTAATAGGATTTTTCCTATTAGCCTGTTCTGCTTCAATACTTTCCTCCCTATCCTTTCCCTACACTTCTATTCAGCAATATATACGTTTGAACAGCTTTTCTACCACTTTCCCTAGCGCCTACAAACATCTCTCCCTGCACTAAGTTCACTGGAGAATGGCAGAATCAAAGATGGCTGAGGCTATTTATAGGGCTGTGACATCACAGGGCTGGCTGGCTGCATGCATGGCATTGTGGGTGATCCCTCGTTCCCACAGTTCCTTGTTCCATGTTCTAACACGTTCAGCCGCCATTTTAGGGGAAAAAAAGCGATTTGTTACTGCAAATTGTCAGGAAATTTGGATTCGGTGCTCATCTCTAATTATAAATGATGTGATGAAGTTTGGGGTTATTCACATCAATTAGACATTTAATTATATACCTGCAGCAGCACTTACAGCGATGGCTACCTGCTTGTTTGTGCCTGTCTAAATAACACAATGATACTGACTAACTGAATCTATCTCGCTTTAAAATGTATCTCTTTATAAAAAAAGTTTTTTCCCACTTCACCACACAACGGCTAATAAGTGTATTTCCACCACTAAGGGCTTTACTAAATGTAACTACAGCGCACAAAGGTTAATAAGACCCCAATAATAAGAATTATTGAGGTATGATCTATTGCAAAACTGAAATGAGCAGCTGTATTATGACAATTTTGAACCCCAGGCACTGCACCAAGGTGTAATAGGATTTTTCCTATTAGCCTGTTCTTCTTCAATACTTTCCTCCCTATCCTTTCCCTACACTTCTATTCAGCAATATATACGTTTGAACAGCTTTTCTACCACTTTCCCTAGCGCCTACAAACATCTCTCCCTGCACTAAGTTCACTGGAGAATGGCAGAATCAAAGATGGCTGAGGCTATTTATAGGGCTGTGACATCACAGGGCTGGCTGCATGCATGGCATTGTGGGTGATCCCTCGTTCCCACAGTTCCTTGTTCCATGTTCTAACACGTTCAGCCGCCATTTTAGGGGAAAAAAAGCGATTTGTTACTGCAAATTGTCAGTAAATTTGGATTCGGTGCTCATCTCTAATTATAAATGATGTGATGAAGTTTGGGGTTATTCACATCAATTACACATTTAATTATATACCTGCAGCAGCACTTACAGCGATGGCTACCTGCTTGTTTGTGCTTGTCTAAATAACACAATGATACTGACTAACTGAATCTATCTCTCTTTAAAATGTATCTCTTTATAAAAAAAATGTAAATCTAATTATTGTCTTCTGTTCACTGTGAAACCCATACACTGACACTAAACTATCTGTATTCTTTGTTTTACTGTCTCTCTCTGACAGACATCATATCTCTTATACACTGACGAGCAAAAGTGTAACAATGTTTTTAAAGGCCCTTTTACACGGAAAGATAAATCGTATTAGCGATCGTATATTAACGAACGATGAACGATCGAACGATGCAATGTAAATACCGTTTACATTGAAAGAGAAGTCGTTCACAACCTTCGTACTTTCGGTCGTTTTATAATGGTTATTACGATCGTTCCTTGCTTTTACATTAACCGATGTATTGCTTACAGGGGAGGGGAAAGGTGTGAGTGAATTAAAAAGTGAAAAGAAGTAGGTGTTTACAGATGTTCAATTACCACCCATGAACCGCCCTCATAACCTCCTACTGTACAAAAATACAAGATTTCGCCAATGATGGCACAGCACAATGGCGGATGAAGTTGCGAGCGCAATAGCGAGCAGAATGGAGGACGAAATACGAACACAACAACGAGCAGATCTTCGCGCCGAAATAAAACCAGGTTTGAAATTCAAACTATTACATACGCGAGAAGAAGACACGTATTTCCGGTCGCTACGTGAGCCAATGGAATTTTAATGGGACGTGCCGAACTATTGGACTAATTAGAATGAATAACGCCTATATAAACAATTGACTCCTCCCATTACCATCTGCCAACGACTAAACGATTTTCGTTTAAACTGGAAGATTTTCGAACGATTAACAATTAATTTATTGGCAGGACAAAAGATGCGATCAACGAGAAGCGAACGAAATCTCGTTCGTCGTTAAATAGTTAACCGTGTTTATACACAACAATAATCGTGCAAATTCGAACGTTTTAACGATTATTTGAACGATAATCGGCTCATGTAAAAGGGCCTTAACTTTCAGGCTCCATATCTCACTATCTACTACAGCTTCAAATATGAGACTACAATCATTTTATAGACAATCTTGGCTATCTCATGCATAAATTAAATATTATTTTGTTAGTATTTTGTAAATTCACCTTTGCCTTTCAACACTGCTTGATTCCTTGTGGGAATGCTCTCGATCAGATTCAAGCATGTCTCAAAATCTGTTCCCAGGTCTCTTCTACAAGTTCCTAATTTTGGTGCATAGTAGTCGACTCACTTGGGTACGGATATAAAGTGCCTTGCGAAAGTATTTGGCCCCCTGGAACTTTTCAAATTTTTGCAACATTTCAGGCTTCAAACAAAAAGATATAACATTTTAAATTTTTGGTGAAGAATCAACAGCAAGTGGGTCACAATTGTGAAGTGGAACAAAATTTATTGGATCATATAAACTTTTTTTGTAATAATAAAACTGAAAAGTGGGGCGTGCAAAATTATTCGGCCACCTTGCATTAATACTTTGTTGCGCCACCTTTTGCTGCAATTACAGCTGCAAGTCGCTTGGGGTATGTTTCTATCAGTTTTCAGTTTTCAGCTCTTTCCACATATTCTCAATTGGATTCAGGTCTGGACTTTGACTTGACCATTCTAAGACCTGGATATGTTTATTTTTGCACTATTCCATTGTAGATTTTGCTTTATGTTTGGGATCATTGTCCTAGTCTCAGGTCTTTTGCAGACTCCAACAGGTTTTCATCCAGAATGGTCCTGTATTTGGCTCCATCCATCTTCCCATCAATTTTAACCATCTTCCCTGTCCCTGCTGATGAAAAGCAGGCCCAAACCATGATGCTGCCACAACTATGTTTGACAGTGGGGATGGTGTGTTCAGGGTGATGAGCTGTGTTGCTTTTACGCCAAACATATCGTTTTGCATTGTTTCCAAAAAGTTTGATTTTGGTTTCATCTGACCAGAGCACCTTCTTCCACATGTTTGGTGCGTCTCTCAGGTGGCTTGTGGCAAACTGTAAACCAGACTTTTTATGGATATTTTTGAGAAATGGCTTTCTTCTTGCCACTCTTCCATAAAGGCCAGATTTGTGAAGTGTTCGACTGATTGTTGTCCTATGGACAGACTCTCCCACCTCAGCTGTAGATCTCTGTAGTTCCTCCAGAGTGATCATGGGCCTCTTGGCTGCATCTCTGATCAGTCTTCTCCTTGTTTGAGATGAAAGTTTAGAGAGACGGCCGGGTCTTGGTAGATTTGCAGTGGTCTGATACTCCTTCCATTTCAATAGGATCGCTTGTACAGTTCTCCTTGGGATGTTTAAAGCTTGGGAAATCTTTTGGTATCCAAATCCAGCTTTAAACTTCTCCACAACAGTATCATGGACCTGTCTGGTGTGTTCCTTGGTCTTCATGATGCTCTCTGTGCTTTAAAAAGAACCCTGAGACTATCACAGAGCAGGTGCATTTATACGGAGACTTGATTACACACAGGTGGATTCTATTTATCTTCATCAGTCATTTAGGACATCATTGCATCATTCAGAGATCCTCAATGAACTTCTGGAGTGAGTTTTCTGAACTGAAAGTAAATGGGCCAAATAATTTTGCACGCCCAACTTTTCAGTTTTATTATTACAAAAAAAGTTTAAATGGTCCAATAAATTTCATTCCACTTCACAATTGTGACCCACTTGTTGATTCTTCACCAAAAATGTAAAATGTTATATCTTTTTGTTTGAAGCCCGAAATGTGGCAAAAGATTGAAATGTTCCAGGGGGCCAAATACTTTCACAAGGCACTGTAGCTTTTTCTTCAACTCTACCCACAAGCTTTCGATTGGGTTGATGTCTGGGGACTGTGGAGGCCAATCCAGCACCTCTACTTCATTGTCATTGAACCATTTCTTCGCCAATCTCAACATATGCTTTGGGTCATTGTCCTCCTGGAACACTATGTTATACTTTTCATACCCATAGTACTCGAATGTATAAAGTAACTAATCTTGAAGGATACTCACATATAGCTTAGCACTGAGACCACCATCGATCCTGGTCAAGTATCCAACACCTGGGATTGTGAAACAATCCCATATCATCAGGCTTCCTCCACCAAACTTGACAGTGCCAATCAATTTCTCGATCAATTAGCCACTTTTTCCCTGGTTTCTTCCGGACCCATTTGCAGCCATCAGAGCCCCGTCTATAGACTTTCATCCCATCACTCTAAATAACCCGTTTAAAATCTTCTATTGTCCACTGTTTGAACTTTTTGAAAACTCTAGCCGACGCTTCTTATGACGCGACATGACAAGAATCTGCCTAAATAATCATGTGCTAAATAGTTGTAAGTCCAATTTATGTATGAGATAGCCAAGATTACTATCAATATATAGACAATCTCATGTTCAAAGCTATAGTGGATGGTGGTATATGGAGCCTGAAAGTTAAAAGTTCAAAACATTGTTACCCTTTTGCTCGTCACTTGTATGTATAGCATTTGCTGGTTGGAATGTTTTATAGTGCCTATGATTCGTCCACCGAGTTATCAGTGACTCACAACTATAGTCCCTCATTATTGGCTGTGCTAAGGACATGGCTGTTTGCAAGGCATTGTGGACAAACTGCCAGGATGCTGCTAGAGGTCATCTTCTCTGTCTTCTGATATGCAAAATGGCTGCAGTCATATTAAGTGATTCATGTCAGATAAATCCCAAAAATGTAGGATTTGCTGAAAATCAAAGTTTTTTGAAAATTCATAGCAAATGTGATTCATATAGAATTGATTTGTTCTTCTCTAGATAGTTATAATCTTACAAAATTTACTAGAAACTTGCTTTTGCAATTTGAGTTCATGACAAAGTGCATACTGTATATATGTATTTATATCAGGCACTGCTTTGTAAATGAGTATATATTTGAATGAGATTTTTTTGAATATTGGTACAGGTTTATAATTTTACAGTAGCTTCAAAATTTTGAATTGCTAAGTTATTTTTTTATTGGTTATGTGCTTCATTTTTTGTAGCCTAGAGGAGCTTTATTGATGCCACATTTTGGGGATTTTAATTAAAAAGTTCTTTCCAGCAGAGATATTCTTAATTTGGAAGCACACCTGGTCACAATTTAGAAACCCTTTGTTATACATTTATCTGTATACATACTGTTTTAATTATACTATAGATTTTAAATAATAGGTTTTAAAAATATTAAAATCATCTTATTTTTAGCTATGCAGAAATTTTAGTCATATATCCAATAATTTTCTTAAGATGCTTGACAAACAAAAATCTAAACACTCTCTGTAGGTAAATCAAAAGCATATTTATTATCTCTTAATAATATAAAAATGAGTTTCTGTCTGTCTGTCTGTCTGTCCAAACTACTGGACCGATTTTCACCAAATTCGGCACACAGGTACATCAGGTGTCCGGGAAGGTTTTAAACCAGGTCTCATCTCTCTAGGACATACCGTTCCTGAGATATTCCCAAAATATGATCTCCATTAGCCAACATTACAACTGGGAACTTTGGTTTTAAACTCCAACTGCCATTCTCTGCAAAGGCACACACAGGGAGGACAGGTTTCCATAACAACCAGGTAATTATTAGCAGCTGAGGATCTCATCCGTTTCTATTCACTGACACTGTTAAAGGTATTCCGGTTACCATAAATATAACTTATGTTTTTTTCTATTACTACAGTTCAGTAGTAATAAAAGATGTTTTCCTCCACTGCTGTCTATTGCGTGGGCTCATAAATAAGCATGGTATTGACCTTTAATTCAGGCCACCCTAAAAGAAGTACTTAAAACCCCCGCCCCAGGTCTCACTAAGCCACACCCCCAACTCCATCAGGCCACACCCCCTTTCACTCCGCAGCCAACAGAGATTGAAAAAATAAAGGTAAAAATCAACTTCTGTCAGCTGCAGGGATGGGTGGGAGGTTGACTTTCTTTCTGCAACAACACACACAAACATTAAATAAAATAGATTAAATACACCCATGCGAAGCGTCTTGCTAATCCACGCCCCCGACTCTGTCAGGTCACGCCCCCTCCCACTCCGCAGCCAATGGGAATTGAAAAAATTAAGGTAAAAATAAACTTCTGTTTGCTGCAGGGGTGGGAGGGTGAATTTCTCTCTGCAACGACACACAAAAATTTTAGATGAAATAGACTATAGACTACAACCGTTTGAAGCCTTTTGCTAAGCCACGCCCCGTCTCTGTCAGGCCACGCCCCCTCTCACTCCGCAGCCATTCTGCAACCACACACAGAAACATTAAATGAAATAGATTAAATGCACCTATGCGAAGCGCTTTGCTAAGCCACGCCCCAACTCTGTAAGGCCACGCCCCCTCCCACTCCGCAGCCAACAGGGATTGAAAAAATAAAGGTAAAAATCAACTTCTGTCAGCTGCAGGGATGGGTGGGAGGTTGACTTTCTTTCTGCAACGACACACAGAAACATTAAATGAAATAGATTAAATACACCCATGTGAAGCGTCTTGCTAATCCACGCCCCCGACTCTGTCAGGTTACGCCCCCTCCCACTCCGCAGCCAATGGGGATTGAAAAAATAAAGGTAAAAATAAACTTCTGTTTGCTGCAGGGGTGGGAGGGTGATTTTCTCTCTGCAACGACACACAAAAATTTTAGATAAAATAGACTAATTATAGACTACAACTGTTCGAATCGTCTTGCTAAGTCACGCCTCCAACTCTGTCAGACCACGCCCCCTCCCACTCTGCAGCCATTCTGCAACGACACACAGAAACATTAAATGAAATAGATTAAATCACCTATGCGAAGCGCCTTGCTAAGCCACACCCATAACTCTGTCAGGTCATGCCCCCTCCCACTCCGCAGCCAACGGGGATTGAAAGAATGAAGGGAAAAATAGATTTCTGTCAGCTGCAGGGGTGGGAGGGTGAATTTCTCTCTGCAATGACGCACAAAATTTTAGATGAAATAGACTAATTTCAGACTACAACCGTTCGAAGCATCTTGATAATCCACACCCCCAACTCTGCCAGGCCACGCCCCCTCCCACTCCTCAGGCAACGGGGATTGAAAAAAATCAGCTGCAGGGGTGGGAGGGTGAATTTCTCTCTGCAACGACACACAAAAATCGTAGATGAAATTGACTAATTTTAGACTACGACCATTCAGTAGTAATAAAATATGTTTTTTTCTGCTACCCATTGTGGGTCCCCATAAATTACCATGTCATCGACCTGTAATTCATGCCACTCTGACCCCCGCCCCAGATCTCGCGAAACCACGCTCCGACTCTTTCAGGCCACGCCCCCTCCCACTCCGCAGCCAACGGGGATTGAAAAAATGAAGGTAAAAATCAACTTCTGTCAGCTGCAGGGGTGGGAGGGAAGTTGGATTTCTTTCTGCAACAACATACAGAAACATTAAATGAAATAGATTAAATATACCAGTGCAAAGCAATGTTTTCTTCCACTGTTACCCATGGCGTGTCCTCATAAATTACCATGGCATCGACCTGTAATTCTGGCCACCATCAAAAGAAGGACTTAAAACCCCAGCCCAGGTCTTGCAACATCACGCCCCCGACTCAGTCAGGCCATGACCCCTCCCACTCCGCAGCCAATGGAGATTGAACAATTGAAGGTAAAAATCAACATCTGTCAGCTGCAGGGATGGGAGGGAGGATGACTTTCTCTCTGCAACGACACACAGAAACATTAAATGAAATAGATTAAATATGCCCGCGCAAAGCAATGTTTTCTTCCACTGCTACCCATTGTGTTTCCTCAAATTACCATGGCATTAACCTATAATTCAGGCCACCCTGAAATGAAGGACTTAACCCCCCCCCGTGTCCCATTAAACCACGCCCCCTCCCACTCCGCAGCCAATAGGGATTAAAAAAATTAAGGTAAAAATCAATTTCTGTCAGCTGCATTGACTTTCTCTCTGCAACGACACACAGAAACATTAAATAAATAGATGAAATATACCCAGGCGAAGCCGGGTCTTTCTGCTAGTATACTATACAAGCCGAAATTGTCAGTTATGAGGAGAAACACAATCATTTTCTCTTTTATAAAACCTTAAATGTCCCTTTGTTTTCAATTAATTTTAATGGCTTTTTAGACCCTTAACAAAAAATGATGGATATACCCATCATATGTGTGCAGTATATGTGTAGAGTGTGCATGTGCACACAAGCTGAAAATGGTCCATATGTATGTGGCAGAAGCCACCTGTGTAAAGCAGCTGACAACTGAGCACGATGACCAGGGTTCCATAAAACTCCTATCCCAATCATTTAACCCCTCAGGTTCTGCAGTAAATAGCGATTGTGGCATCTGGGGGATTAGACAGAAAGAAGGGATTGAATCTCTCCTTCGATCAGAGCCCCTGAAACTAAATTGTGGATTTTTTATTGATTATTATAGTATGCTGGAGCCTTGAGAAGGCTCTCAGGCATGCCACAGGAAGCTACTTGTGGCAGGGTGTAATAGGATGCCTGTAAAAACCCATTAGATAGCATTAGTATATTCTATTACAGTCTATGGTATGGACAACCAGAGAACATTTTTTTTTTTAATGTTAAAAATGAAATCACTCCTTGAACTAATTGGTATCATGACATCTAAAATGTCACTATTAAAATAAAAATATTATAAAAAAAAATATTTTGAAACCCAGATTAGAGCATGCTAAGTAAAACCTTTGACTAAAAAGTATAAAAATGCCCCAGATTTATCATAGTGGCTAAAGATGAGCAAAGTTTAGAAAAATTTGATATGGTTGCGTTGCCAAATTTCACAAAGAAATTTGCTTTGTGAAAAATTACATCGTCACAAAGCCCCCCCCTCATTTTTGAACCCCTCAGATGCCGTGTCCATTGCTGATCATGGCATCTGAGAATAATAGTGAAATCTTTTGGGGGTTAATCCATTAAAAAAAAAAAATAAAAATAATAATAATAATAATAATACTCACCTTATCCATTTGAGTGTGAAGAGGCCGCCATGGCCATTTTGATTGAAGACACCACGTCACAGCCTACAAGATTTCACATGGGATCTTCAATCAAGATGGTTGCAGCTGCCTTTTCTCGTGCAAATTGATACGTTTTTTTTTTTAATTTTTACCGCAGTTTCAGGGAAAATTGATTCATTACCACAAAGCACTAGGTAATTTGACTTCCGGAAATTCGGATTGAGGTCCACTTCTTATACTTTGATTCACTCAACACTAATAATGGCTGATGCTTAATGATAAATCTGGTGCAACTTTACAACGTCAAGACTAAGTTTATACCACCTATTAGGTGGCTTCATTTTTACGAGAGTAAGAAGAGGCAGATTCAAAATGATGATTCTGATTGGCAAGAAGTCCTGTCCATTCATGAATTAAATGCTGGTCTTTCTGGGAAAGGCATGCTAAGCTGTGCATTATGCACTGGGAAATATCACTGATCAAATTGACCATTCATTTGGCATAGAAAAAAATATACAAATACAAAAAAGAAAAGAAAAAAGAAACAGGTAAGTACCGTAGATGCCTGGGGCACTGACATGAACATGACATATAGTATGTAGCTAAAATAAATTGGGATTTCATGCTGATGGTGACACCTGTTGTTATAGAGGAGTGTTATTCTTCGTTTATTCTCCTTATACACACTTCATACTTTATTTTTTTTTACATGTACTTTATTTTGTTGTCAATTACACATGTGTACTATAATTTTCCTTTAAAATGTGGTGATAAGAACTTTCAGTATAGACAGTATACATACATTGTAGGTTGGGATCCTCATTGTTACTGAATTATTAGGAAACAGTACACCACCATTTTGTAAATGCAATTTTTCATATTGTCTAAGGCATCACAGGACGTCAGTGTAGTATATATTGTTTAACGTCATAGAAACACATACATTCTTGATTGATATCCATGCGGCAAGGATATGTAATTTCAGTGGCATCCAGTTTATAGTGCCAGATGACGCTGAAGCCAGTTCACCAGTGTTCAGTCATTTCTGTTATTCCTCCTAGAAATTTATAAATAAATTAATGTTTTTCTTTTTACCCGATGTGTGTCTCTCTACAGAATCTGTCACTGTCCAATCAGTGCTGACAGTGCTAGACTATGTAGAGACACACTCCATAGACAAGTCAAATGGTAACACTCAGTTGTCAATTTATTCATAAATTTCAGGTACATATGCTCTACAATTGTTAGTTTATGTGGAATACAAGTACTGTACTGACTCAAAGTAATGTGTCATAAGAATGGACAGGTTCTCTTTAATATGAATAGCAGGTCAGTGAAACATATCATGTAATCAGTAAGTAATCGGTAGTCACTGAAAGAGGAAAACTCCTACAGTATGCCTCTCTCACCCTCTTTCTCTTTAATTTCAAGGTAACAGGATCATGTGTCAAAGAATCCACATTCCTTTAAGAATAAATTAGAAATGATTTTCCCTAATCCACATGATTAAAAATTCTTGAAACTGCACAGTAAGGTCATATAGTGTGTTTGTCTGTATAATTGTATAACTATTTTTCTATTCTTTATTTATTTCAGAAAGAAAAGGAACAAAGTCTTTTGTACAAATAATAGCTCAAAGAATATGAGTCATAAGTCACAATAGGAAGTATTAAATGCATAACAAAATTAGTCAAAAGTTTAGAAATGGAAGATATGTAGGGAGGGGTAAAGAAGGATAAAAAGGGTGAGGGGGTACATTGCTATGTAAACCAACAATGTAGATATCTGTAGGGTCTGTAAGTAAACCCCAGAGAATGTAGTGAATGCAGTTAAACCACAGGGAGCACCTAAATGAAATAAATCCATTACATCTGTCCAGCTGTTGAGAGGGGGAGGGTTAAAGCTTTTAACTGTTCATAGGATATGCAGATTTCAATGAGGACTAGGTTTTCAGAAATCTCTCATGGGTTCTGCTTATCCAACTGGATATTTCTTCAAACTGGCAGATTTAGTTCCCTTTAGCCACCCATTTATGAAAGGATGGAGGTTGAGTGTCTACCAGTAGAAAGGTATCAATGTTTTTATAAATGAAATAAGACGTGTAATGAAATTTAGCTTGTTGGGTGATTATATCTTACTGGACCTAGCTAAGAAAATAATTTCAGTTGAAAGGAAAAATGTCAGCTAAGCAGATCCTCTGGATGGCCACCTCTATCTGACTCCAATCGAGGGAGATTAAGGGGCAACACTACTGTATTCTTAGTGTTCAACAGCTTGGAAGTGTTTGGAAGAGTAATGTCTACTACTGAAGTTTGCATGCCCAGCCTGTTTTTGATCATGAGTATTATCTGATTCCTTTGTGCTTCACACCTTTTGACTCTAACCCCATGGGTCAGCTGTCAACTACATCGGGACCACATCAAGAGGTAGCAGCCTGGTGGATCCCCTGAAGTGAAGTCCAGGGGTTAAAAGGATAAATACCAGGGGCCACCAGGATAACACCCTTAGGAACAGCTCTAAGCTAAACTAGGTAATTGGCAGAGTGGTTCCACAATCATTATCTGTTACTGTAAGCTCAGGCAATGGATCCCGCTGGCCCACTCTATATGGATCTTCCTGACGTATTTCAAAAGCTTGATCTGCAGTGTGAACATCAGGAACAAATATTGTCATATTTGTACAATTTGTCCACCCAACTTGACAACTTCTGCAGCAACCACTTGCAGCAGCCACAGCACCTGTACTACCTACTCAAGCCACTCTCACAGGGGGTTCCAGTCCTTGTATATCCCCTTCTCTACCCCAAGTTATGTCATGGATTAATTATCCAATGCACAATTCCCTTTAAATTGATGCCCCACCAATTTCCCATGACCTGACAAAGTTGGCATTTATGATCTCACATCTCTCTTGTGAAACCCTAGCCTCAGCTAATCTATTATGGGAGACGGATAATCCAGTCTTTAGTAACCTGCAAGAGTTTCTGGAAACATTCCATAGAGTTTTTGAGGAAACCAGGCAAACTTCCTGTGCTTTCTTCTCTGTAAGGGAACTACTGTACATCAAGGCAATCTGATAGTTGGCCAATATACCATTCTAAACTCTGGCTTTGGAGCTAGGCCTGGAAACACTCCATACAGTTTTTGTGGAACCCAGACAAAGATCCTCTGCTGCCTCATCATCACTACTCAAACTGCGTTGAGTAGTTTGAGTAGTGATAATCTCACAGTTGGCCAATGAGCCATTCAGCTCTTAACCCTGGCCTCACAGCTGAGCCTGGAATAATGAAGCACTAGTGAAAGCCTTTTGGGAAGATTTGTCATGGTGAATCAAGGATAAACTGGTGGGTCGAGACATACTATCCACTCTAGAGGCCTCAATGTCTCTTGCCACCCACATTGACCTTCAGTTCTGAGAGGTGGCTTGTAATAGGATACCTCCATGACTAGCAACTACATTTCAAAAATTACCATCTCCTCCTCCTTCTTCTTCCTCAAGTTCCGCACCAGAGCCCATGCAGGTGGAAAGAGTCAGGTTGTCTGTACAGAAACATCAGCGCAGGTGCTTTAACAATCTGTTTCTATATTGTGGCTACAACAGACACTATGTCTGCACTTGCTCCCATAAGGCGCAAAACTGAGCCTAGGAGCCTAGTGAAGAATCACTCTCTCTCCAAAACTGACTTTTCTCATAGAATTATCCTGTGAAAATCTGCAGTTCACCATGCAGGCCCTTAGCTTTACCCTAAATGTCCTGCCTGTATCTACCAGTTCTCTACTCCTCAGGTTTCCTCGTCTCCATCTGCAAAGTCCTGTCCTGGATTTCTGGACAGATGTTTCATTAGGGGTCTGCCTCCAACTCCCAAATTCTGATTAGAGTTTTACCTGTCCAGACTCTACCTATTCTACAAAACCTGTGGGCTATACAAGCCACTTATTCCTGTTGTGCAGATGTCTTTGATAAAAAATTATCATTGTCTAATAGACTCGGTTCCTTGAACTACTCCTTCACCCCTTTTGCTGCCAAAAATGCAGACAATGTCAAATATATATAGAGAGTTGATTTATTTGCAAGTCTTCTTTGCCGGAGGATTCAGGGTTTTTCTTTTTTAAGAAGAAAAGTGGGTCACCCCAACTGTGTATAAATTACTGTGGATTAAACAAAATAATAGTGGAGAACAAGCATCTGTTACCCTTGATGCCAGAACGTTTAGATAAATTTGGTGAATACAGGATGTTCACCAAACTTAATTTATGTGGAGCATATAATTTAATCAAAATCCATAAAGGTGATGAATGTGAAACTACTTTAATACCTGTGATGGCCACTATGAATATTTAGTCATGCATTAGCAACTTAGCAATGATCCAGCACTTTTCTGAGAATTTAGGAACAATATAATTTGTGACTTTCTCTATTCCTGCTACTCACCATCCAGATATATCAAGGCAATTCTTTTTGGAGGTGTACATATAATCCTATCCTTTGGATAGATCATGAGTATCTGATGGGGGGAGGTCTGACACCCAGGACTCCGCCAATCGGATGTTTTGAGAAGAAAGCAGTGCTCCTTACCAGGCACAGCACCATACATTGTAGGACAAGCTGAGAAAAGGCCATGGAGCTCACAGGAGCGCTAGTGCCTTTTCAAACAGCTTATCTGCAGGGATCCCGGGCGTCGGACCCTGGACAACTAAATACTGATGACTAGAGATGAGCGAGCACTAAAATGCTCGGGTGCTCGTTATTCGAGATGAACTTTTCCAGATTCTCGGGTGCTCGTTTCGAGTAACGAACCCCATTGAAATCAATGGAAGACTCGAGCATTTTTGCAGGGGACCAAGGCTCTGTCTAGGGAAGACTGGGTGAAAACCTGGAAACCTCAGAAAATGATGGAAACACCACGGAAATGGACAGGAAACAGCAGGGGCGGCATGCATGGATGCCTCTAAGGCTGCCTAATCCCACCATTACCCCAAATTCTACTGCAACAGCCTGGTGGTAACCCTTATGGCAATTGTGCTCACCCAGACCAAGAAAGGCGAGGCACATGCCCATCACATGTTAGGGAAGCACCCAACTAGGTGCAACGAAGGTCCATCACCCATGCCCATGCTGGCACTACTCTCCTATCCCCAGCCACACGATGCAGGCATAAGCCTGACACAGCATGGCGGTGACACCAACAAGTGACCCCAAGTTAGATGAGGTAGCAGGTGAGCCACCCAAAAATTTAGCCTGACGCAGCATGGCGGTGACAACAGAGTGACCGAGTTAGACTGAGGTAGAAGGAGGTGAAGCAAGGATGGTAATTCGAAGGAGGAGGAGGAGGGGTTGGAGGAAGAAGCATAGTAAGTCTGAGAAACCGTGACCGAGGTAGGCCCTGCAATCCTCCAAGTGGGCAGTACATGAGCGGCCCCAGAGTCAGACTCGGTCAGAGTGACCAAGCTACACGACGGTAGCAGGTAGAGCACATAAAAAATTTAGCGTGGCCCTGTATGTGGACGTTGAGGGCTTGTGCATGTAGGTGGGCTGAACTTTTTTTCTGCTTGCGCTCCAACGTCTGCTGTAATGACAGCTGAACGTTGCGCAGGGACACATTGGTGGACAGTGTGGAAGATCATGGAGGCGAAGGGGTGGATTTCCGGCGGGAGGCGCTCGTGCCGGGGTCCTGGGCTGGGGGTTGACTCGCAGAGGCAGCGAGTGACACAGGGAAAGGAGCAGTGGTGGGACCCGCATGAGGGGAACGGACGGCCTTGGTTCCATAGTGTTTAGCACTCGTATACCTGCGCATGCTGGTGGTGGTTAGGCTGGTAATGGTGGAACCCCACTTAAAAATTTGGCATCAACTGGTACGGCTGTCAACATTGAGCTTGAACTAGTGGGGCAGGTGTGGTATCGATTCTTCTCAGTTTAAAATCGTATACGTCCCCTATCTTGGGACCATATATTTCATGGATTTTTCGAACACGGAAAAGGAAAAAGAGCTTGCTCTGGCCAGGGGAGTGTCTTTTCTACTGCAGCTAAGGGGACGTGACCATGCTCTGTCTATCACAGGTCAAGAGCCAATTAAAAGAAGAACCAAAAAAAATCTGTTCTTCTTATAAGTTCAAAATCTAATACGTCCCCTATCCGGGTAAATTGTTTGGAGAGAGGGCCTGTAGGTGGGGGGCAGGCTGGGGGGAAGGAGGTTGAGCTGGAAGAGCCATAGGAGTTCCCCCTTGGCTAGCGTGTGTGGTGGTGACAACAGCCGGATGGAGTTCGTATGACGACGCAGGACCCCCAACTTAAAAATTTAGCATCAACCAGTACGGTTGTCAACTCTGAAATTTGTCAAGTGGGGCATGTGTTGTATGCATTCTCCTCAATTTAATACTGTATACTGCACCTATCTGGAAAAATAGAGAGAGAGAAGAGAGGAAAAAGACGTATTTTTAAAAGTGACGTTCAGTATAGATCAGTTAAAGAGAAAGAAAGGATTTTATGAAATGGATTTGTATCACTGAGAGCAAAAGAATGTATTTTTTTACGTGACGTGCCGTATAGATCACTTGGAGATAAAAAGGAGAATGGGCTGCTATAGTGCAAACCACTATGGTGGTGACAACAGAGTGAGCGAGTGACACTGCGGGAGCAGGCGAACCACAAAAACATTTTTCGTGGCCCTGTATGGGGGCGGTGACAACAGAGTGACTGAGTTAGTATGCGGTAGCTGGTGAAGCACCCAAAAATTTAGCAAGACACAGCATGGCGGTTACACCACCAATGACTTTGTCCGACTGAGAATGCAGTGAAATGGCTTTTGTTGAGCCTCCAAAAATTTTTTTCTATTCGGAGTACATAAAGTCGACCCTCAGCAAAAAAAAAAAAAAAAATTAAATGTCGGTACTTGCGCCTCCTGAAAAATTGTTTTGGACTGTCTGTTTGACGCTCCTGAAACATTGTTTTACAGTGTCTGTAGTTGACACTGCGGAAAAATTGTTTGGAGAGAGGGCCTATAGGTGGCCCTCCGGAAAAATTGTTTAGAGAGAAGGCCTGTAGGTGGACCTCCGGAAAAATTGTTTGGAGAAAGGGCCTATAGGTGGCCCACCGGAAAAATTGTTTAGAGAGAGGGCCTGTAGGTGGCCCTCTGGAAAAATTGTTTAGAGAGAGGGCTTGCAGGTGGCCCTCCGGAAAAAAATTTTGGAGAGAGGGCCTGTGGGGGCCCTCCAGTAAAATTGTCGTAAAAGAGTGCCAGTTGGCCCTCTAAAAATTGCGTTTTGGGTCAGCATTAGGCAAAGACGACAAAGAGGAGGAGGAGTAGGAGGAGTAGAGAAGAGGAATCGGATACATAAGTAATGTTAATCTTTAGCTGCTTTCCCCCGGAGGAGATTTGAATTCCGGTGAAATCCAGGCTTTGTTCATTTTAATAAGCGTCAGCATGTCAGCGCTGTCAGTTGACAGGCGTGTATGCTTATCGGTGATGACGCCACCAGCTGCACTGAATACCCGCTCTGACAACACGCTAGCGGCAGGGCAGGCCAGCATCTCCAAGGCATACAGCGCCAGTTCAGGCCACGTATCCAGCTTTGAAACCCAGTAGTTGTATGGAGCAGAGTGATCGGTCCGGACGTTGGTATGGTCAGCTAGGTACTATCTCACCATCTTTCTGTAACGCTCACCCCTTCTCTGCCTAGACTGGGGACAGGTGACAGTGTCTTGCTGGCGTGAAATAAAACTGGCATAGGCCTTGGAGAGCTTTCCCCTGCCAGTGCTGAACAAGCTGCCTGCTCGCCTCCTCTCCCCCGCTACTTGGGCCACAGAACCACACCCTCTGCCGCTAGTGGCGTCAGATGGGAAGGATTGTTTCAGCTTGTGCACCAGGGCCTGTTGATATTGATTCACTCTCATAATCCTTTCCTCTACAGGGATGAGAGTGGAAAGGTTCTGCTTGTACCGTGGGTCCAGGAGAGTGAACACCCAGTAATCGGTGTTTGAAAAAAATGCTTCTAACGCGAGGGTCACGGGATAGGCAGCCTAATATGAAGTCTGCCATGTGCGCAAGAGTCCCAACACGCAAGAATTCCCTCTCCTCACTGGTCTGACTCTCCATTTCCTCCTACTCCTCCAAGTCCTCCTCTTCAGCCCATACACGCTCAAGAGTTAAGAAGGACTGAGCATTGGTACCCTCTTCTGTCTCGCCGACATTCTCCTCCTCTTCCTCCTCATCCTCATCCCCCTCCTCCGATACGCGCTGAGAAACAGACCGGAGGGTGCTCTGGCTATCAAGCGACCTATCTTCCTCCACCGTCTCTTGTGACAAGCGCAAAGCTTCCGACTTCATGCTGAGCAGTGTGTTTTTCAACACGCAAAGCAGCGGAATGGTGAGGCTGATAATGGCGGCATCACCGCTGACCATCTGTGTTGACTCCTCAAAGTTGCTCAACACCTGGCAGATATCAGACATCCACGTCCACTCCTCATTGTAGACTTGAGTAATCTGACTGACCTGACTACCAGTTCTGGTGGAAGTTGACATCTGGCATTCAACAATCGCTCTGCGCTGCTGGTAAACTCTGGATAACATGTTTAATGTCGAATTCCATCTTGTGGGCACATCGCACAACAGTCGGTGAGAGGGCAGTTGTAGGCGGCGCTGCGCTGCCCTGAGAGTGGCAGCATCTGTGATCGACTTATGGAAATACGCATAGATGCGGCGCACCTTGGTGAGCAAATCAGACAGATTGGGGCATGGCACATGTGTGAGTCTGCCGAGTTGCAGAGCCGCCACCAGGTTACGCCCATTGTCGCACACAACCATGCCTGGCTTGAGGTTCAGCGGTGCCAGCCATACATCGGTCTGCGCCGTGATGCCCTGTAACAGCTCTTGGGTGATGTACCTTTTGTCACCTAAGATCAGCAGTTTGAGCACCGCCTGTTGACGCTTAGCCACGGCACTGCTGCTGCGCCGAGAGCTACCGACTGAAGGCGCCGTGCCCACGGATGGTAATTCGGAGGAGGAGGTGGAGGAGGAGGATGGGTCGGAGGAGGGGTCGGAGGAGGGGACATAGTACGTCTGAGAGACCGTGACCGAGGTAGGCCCCGCAATCCTACGTGTGGGCAGTACATGAGCAGCCCCAGGGTCAGACTCGGTCCTAGCCTCCACCAAGTTAACCCAATTTGCCGTCAGTGAGATATAGTGTCCCTGCCCGGCATGACTTATCCACGTGTCCGTGGTTAGGTGAACCTTCTCAGAAACAGCGTTGGTCAGTGCACGGATGATGTTCTGTGACACATGCTGGTGTAGGGCTGGGACGGCACATCAGGAAAAATAGTGGCAGCTGAATGCTGCGCAGGGACACATTGGTGGACGCTGTGGAGGAACGTGTAGGCGAAGGTGTGGTTTTCCGGCGGAAGGCACTCGTGCCGGGGTCCTGGGCAGGGGGTTGACTAGCAGAGGCAGCGAGTGACACAGGGGAAGAAGCAGTGGTGTGACCCGCAGGAGGTGAACGGCCTTGGTTCCATTGAGTGGGGTGTTTAGCACTCATATGCCTGCGCATGCTGGTGGTGGTTAGGCTAGTAGTGGTGGCACCCCTGATGATCCTGGTGTGGCACAGGTTGCACACCACAGTCCGTCAGTCATCCTCAATTTCTTTAAAGAACCTCTAGACTTGCGAACATCTAGGCCTCGCCACGGGAGCTTCACTACGTGAAACAGTTGCTGCTGATGCACCAGTTCTGGCCCTGCTTCTCCCTCTGGCCACACCACTGCCTCTTCCAACCTGTTCTGGTGCAACACTCGCCTCCACCTCAGAAGCAGTGTCTTCACTCGGCATATTAACCCAGCTTGGGTCAGTCACCTCGTCATCCTCCGATTCCTCAGTCTGCTCCCCCCTCGGACTTCCTGCCCTGACAACAACTTCACCACTGTCAGACAACCATGTCTCCTCATCGTCCGACACCTCTTTACACACTTCTTCCACTAAGTCAACAATGTCATCACCCTCAGACTGTGACAGTTGGAAAACTTGGGCATCGGGAAAGAGGTCAGCAGCAACCTGAGAAGTGGTTTGTGACTCTGGGAAGGGTCCAGAAAACAGTTCCTCAAAGTATGCCGGATCGCATTCCAAATTTTCCTGGGAGGGGGCAGACTGGGGGGAAGGAGGTTGAGGTGGAGGAGCCAGAGGAGTGCTCCCTTGGATAACGTGGGTGGACTGCGTGGAAGACTGACTGGTGGACACATTACTTGAAGCATTGTCCGCAATCCACGACATCACCTGTTCACACTGTTGTGGTTTCAACAGTCCTCTACCACGTGTCCCTGTAAGTTGAGACATAAAGCTAGGGAGTGTAGCTCTGCGGCGTTCCCCTGCTCCCTCATCAGCAGGTACTGTCTCACCTTGCCCAGGACCACGGCCTCTGCCCCCTGCAGTAATTGAATGCCCACGCCCTCGTCTTCGACCCTTAGCCTTGGGGTTCAACATTTTCTGTATATAAGTGTATTATATATACCAAAAAATAAATAAATGGGCCTGCTGTACTGAAACCCACAAACTTGTTCAATCTGAACAAGTTAATATATAGGTGGATAAGTTAGAGCAAAATTATGTATTTTATTACGTACCGTGCAGTATGGAGTAATTATGCTGAAACTATTAGATTAGGCAGTGTAAGTGTTAAGTGTAACCCAGAAAAATGTCGCACTCAAATTTTTCTAATGTAGCTGTATCAGTGAGAGCAAATGACCGTATTGGATTACGTGACGTACAGTATGGGTCACCTGGACAGAAAATACGGATTGTGGTTTGTGGTGACTGGACAGCTGAACTGTGACACACAGAATGGTTCCACACAGCTGTATGAAATGGATTTGTATCACTGAGATAAAACAACAAAAAAACTATTTTTTTTTTTTTTAACGTAACGTGCAGAATTTATCAGAGAGCAAACTCAGCCCCTGCTGACTATGGCTATTTTCACTTCAACCCAGAAAAATGTCGCACTCAGAGTTTTCTAATGTAGCTGTATCAGTGAGACCAAAAGACCTTTTTTAATTACGTGACGTACAGTATGGGCCACCTGGACAGAAAATACAGATTGTGGTTTGTATATAGGTGGATAAGTTAGAGCAAAATTACGTATTTTATTACGTACCGTGCAGTATGGAGCAATTACACTGAAACTATTAGATTAGGCAGACTTGGTCTGTTTAAGTGCAACCCAGAAAAATGTCACACTCCGATTTTTCTAATGTAGCTGTATCAGTGAGAGCAAATGACCGTATTGGATTACGTGATGTACAGTATGGGTCACCTGGACAGAAAATACGGATTGTGGTTTGTGGTGACTGGACAGCTGAACTGTGTTACACAGAATGGTTCCACACAGCTGTATGAAATGGATTTGTATCACTGAGATAAAACAAAAAAACAAAGTTTGTTATATATGGCGATAGCTGCACTACTAGTGCCAGCCAGCCAAGCCAGGAGACAAAAAAAAAAATGTCTTGTAGCCCTTAGAAGGGCTGTTGGGTTCTTTTGAGATCACTCCTGCCTAACAGAGAACTAAATACAGGCCCTACCACTCTCCCTGAAATGCAACAGATCTGTCCCTAACGACATCCAGACAGCCTCTGAGCCGAGCACCGCCGGACGTCACTAGTATATTCCAGGGTCACCTGATCTGGCCAGCCAACCCCTGCTATCAACATGTAAGGGCCCCACGTGATGCTGGGTGTACCGCAGAGTCTCCTGGCTTGTGATTGGCTGAGTTATAGGCGCCAAAAATTCAAAATGCGGGAGATGCCATTTCCTCGAGCATGGCGAGATACTCATCCGGACAGCGAGCACTTACGAGTACCCTAATACTCGAACGAGCACCAAGCTTTGACGAGCATGCTTGCTCATCTCTACTGATGACGTATCCAGAGGATAAGTCATCAGTGAAAAAAATCTTGGAAAACCCCTTTAAGGTAGATGCTTTGTCTTGTTCCTTCGATCCATCTGAGATAGGGAGTGGTACCACATCACATTATTGATCCAGTCATACTTGTCCAGTTGAAATATGTTTTAACCAGTAAAATGTATGTACCTTTGTCCAAGAGAAAGCAGGGATAACATTCCACATTTGCTGGCCATCCTGGTCTGCACAAGATAACTGACTTGATTACTAGACACTATTGTTGGCCATCTATTTGTCAAAATATACAGAATTTGTGGCTGCCTGTGCTGCAAACAAGGTTCCAAGACTAAATCCTTCAGAACTCCTTCTCCCTTTACCAGTGCCAAAAGTTCCATGGCAACACATTGCCATGGATTTCATAACAGATCTACCACCATCCTCTGAATTCACTGTAATTTGGGAAGTCATGAACTGAATTTCAAAGATAGCCGACATTGAATCTGCTCGCTTGGGTGGGGTTTTCATACAACAATCATGTCAGTGAATCTTCAGGTAAATTTCCTTTTTTTCACTATTGTCATGAAATAAGAACCCCTCTACCAGTGCTTGTCTCCTCCAGAGCCCTGGCACCAGACTCAACTAAAGGTCATTTTTTTACAGGCCTCTGCCCAAATTAAGAGAGTTGCACAATGTGGATGTAGGGTTCCTCCTTGATTTTCTCCTAGGGTTAGAGTCTGGCTCTCCTCACAAACATCAGGCTTAAAGCTCCTTCTTAAAAGTTGTCACCTCATTAAGTTATGTCTTCCTGCTTAATTGTGGATTCCAACTCTTTTTTGGGTTGCTTCTCAAGCCAGTGGTACTTAACCAGTATTCCAGATGTCCTCCTCAAGCTGCCACTTCGGCCAGCTTTAAAGATCTTTATGAGATGAAAAATATCCTGAATGTGAAGAAGGTAAAGAGGCAAAACCTCGTTTTTGGTTTACTGGAGAGGTTTTGGTCCTGAGAAGCAATCCTGAGAACCCTAGTTCAAGGAAGGGAGGGCGTAAGGAGGGAGGTACTGTCATTGCAATGCTTCTTGCCCACTGCTGTCCTGCTATTGTGGTAGACACGGGAGCCATATCACTTACCTATCCAATCGACTGGCCCCCTCAAGTTAGGCTGCAAGGCCTCTTTCTGGTTCCCTTAGGTCCTGTAAGCATGGGTATCTGGGCTCTTAAAGGGTCATTGTCCCATTGCCTCAATCTCTGCCAGCCAATGGCTGGGCAACTTAATTTAACGTGCCTTCCCTTAGGGGAGGGTGTCTGAGCTTAGGTTCCTAAGTTTTTGAGTGTGTTTTCCATTTGTCTGCTTGTGTACGGAACTTTGCCCATTTACCAATTCTGATTCTCCACTTCTTGCCCTGTTGCCTGATCTTACCTCAGATTGTTTTACAGATATGCATGAACTATGCCTGCCCAGACCTTGGTCTGCTTCTGACCACGAGTATTGCATTATTCCTCGGTGCTTCACACCATTGTCTCTGACCCCATGGGTCAGTTGCCAAATACATTGGGACTATTTCAACAGGTAGAAACATAGTGGGTCACCTGCAACGAAGTCCAGATCCCTGTACAAGGGTTAAAGGGTGAATACCAGAGAAATGTGATTACAACGCCCTTAGGGATGATCCTAAGCCAAACAATTTCACAATGATTGTCAGTGACAGAGTCTTTTAGATTCCAAACATTAGAATAAGAGTTTTGACAGAACCTGGCAATTTGTGGAGTTTTAGCATATACAATTCCATTTGATTTGCAAGCACCAATTATGCTTACCTTTATGGAATAGGAGGCATGCTGCAGTGCAAAGAGTGTGGCCTGATACTATGACACTTCCTACTTTAGCTGAATATTGGAAGGGAAGCAAGACAAAACCGGAATATCTTTAAGACTTAAAAAGACTAATAGATGACCAAAAATAAAGAAAAATCTTTGGGGGTGTGGCATACACAGCTGCTCATAACATTTTCTGTGCCTTCCAGAATTCAATTTGTACCACACTCACCTTTGTAAAAAAACACAAAATGCAACAGCACTCTGCAAACACAAATAATAAAGTAAATACTAGGGATGAGCGAATCGGAGTTGACAAAGTGGAATTCGATCCAAATTTCAGGAAAATATTTTATTTGCACTGAATCTGAATTTCCTCACGCTTTGTGGTGACAAATCACATTTATTCCTAAAATGGCTGCTGCACCTGTTAGGACATGGAGCAAGGAATTCTGGGAACGAGGGATCACCCACAATGCCATGCATACAGCCAATCAGATGTTTAGTTGTTCTGCAGTTAATTATGATTGCTATATTTATTTATTTTTTGGGGGGTGTTTTAATAGAAAAAAAATGTCTTATTAGCCGGTACTTCTTAGCCGTTCTGTGGTGAAATTTACATTTTCATTCAGTGGTGACATTTTTGTGATACAGCTTTTTTTTGGGAAAATTGGTCAATGATATTCCAAAATATTCCATTTACGTGTCATCTCTGTTTTGGATCCACTCCTGTTTTTTTGGCATTGGCAATACTGATAGATTACTGAACAAATGCTGACCGAGTAAAGGAGAATGCTCAAAATACAGGATCCATTTTTTGGGGTTATTGTTCTGACGGATCAGAGGAAGGGCAAAATTATCAGTGACATCAACTCAAACTTACTGCTGACACCCTCTCCACTCTGTAACAGGAAGAGAAGGACCAGCACTTCACTACGTAGGATAACTTATGCTTTTATTGTCACATTTAGATATAACATTTCATGTGATGTGTTTCGGCTCCAGCATGAGCCTTTTTCAAACATGCATGATTGAAAAAGGCTCATGCTGGAGCCGAAACGCGTCACAGGAATTGTTATATCTAAATGTGACAATAAAAGCATAAGTTATCCTACGTAGTGAAGTGCCGGTCCTTCTCTACCTGTTACATTGTGGGACGCCAACCCTGGACACATGCACCACGCCATTTACCGAGGAGTGCCATCTACTTTCTTGGATTACCCTCTCCACTCTGTTGGGGGACTCTACTTGTATAAGCGTTTAATAGAACAGGTTCTGTAGACATCTATGTGGAATCAGCTGACGACGGTGTAATAGGAGTGTGCTCTTTCACGCTAGAGTAGGATCTTGGACCTCTGCACTGTTCTTCATACCTGGCGCTAACATTAACCTGTAAGGCTGAGTTCATACTGAGTTAGTTGGTCAGTTTTGGCACCATAACTGCCCAAATAAGTGAAGCGTGCAGTGATTCTAAGAGAGAGGCCTGCCATCTGTGTGTCATAATGGCTCACAGTATTGTTTAACTACCACAGCAGACTCCCTATGCATGTTACTGAAAGGCACAGTGTTCTACACCACTATACAGGCTCTCTGCAGCCAGGAAATAGTGTTTTTTTGTTTTTTTTTTAAAGCGATTTGCCACAAATAAATTCAGATCAAATCAAATTTTTTTGGGGAAATTTGGCGAACCGGACAAACCGGATTCTTGTGAGAAATTTGCTCATCCCTAGTAAATACAATAGTGCCAATTTTATTAATGTGAGATTCTTGGCAAATACATTTTGTATAAAATTAATTGTGCCTGTCTGCCAGCATCAGGACGATCTCTTCTAACACTAAATACTACCTCCACTGGTGCCAAACCAATCTTCATTAAATTCAGGGAATGCAGGTTTCACATGCATGCTAAGCCCACACCATATTAAACCTCTTATGGTGCCTCAATGTTCTCCATTAAATTCAGAGAATGCAGGTTCCGCATGCATGCTGAGCCCACACTATGTTTTACCTCTTTGGTGCCACAGTGGTCTCCATTATGTTCAGCGTAAAAGGGGTTGTCTGGGTTCAGAGCTGAACCCGGACATACCCAGGATTTTACCCAGGCAGCCTACCTGACAAGAGCATCAGAGCATATCAAAAGCATTTTTCCCAGTTCCGGTGACGAACCGGGCTCTGCTAGGCGGAGGCTTCCGGCACTGAGGGCGGACTTTAGCGCTGCCCTAGCCAGTAAAACTGCAAGGCAGCAGTGTATATTTGTAAACAAAAGAGCCCTTGCCGTGTGCGATCCAACGCAGGGCAAGGGAGGGCATCGGAGCATGAAATTATCTGATGTTGTTGTCAGGCAGGCTGCCTGGGTGAAATCCTGGGTATGTCCAGGTTCAGCTCTGAACCTGGACAACCCCTTTAAATTAGCAGATTTAAAGTTTTACTTTATGTGCAACAAATACTCTAAAGTATGGACACAGATGCCCTCAAAAACTTCTTAACTAATTACTTTGTTGCTATCATACGTAATGCTGAGGAACTTGCTTATGGATAGGGTATACCATAAAAGATCTATCGTCTTTTGTTATATTGCCGATTGTAAGGCCTCGCATGCAGGGCCCTTTCTCCTTTTGTACAGTTGTCTGTATTATGTATGTATGCCCCTTTTCATATGTCCAGCGCCATGGAATGCATGGAGCTTTAACCCCTTAAGGACCCGCGCCATACATGTACGGCGTTGGTTTTCTGTGACTTAAAGGGAGTCTGTCACCTCATTTTCACCTATATAACTAACAGCAGTGCCCCACAGAAGATTGCATACAAATCCCAGACATACCTGTGTGCACTTTGTGTCTGTATTCCATGTCAAGTAAAAGCACTTTTATTCTGCAAGAAAACAGCTCCCAAGTGCCCGGCTGAAAGTGAAACTAAAAACAGCTTTCTCTCCTGACTCGATTTCTAACAGCTATATCTTCTGATATACTGGATATAATGCTGTGATTTGGTATCATTCAAAAGCTTGGAATGTCAGCTTTTAAAGAAAGTCAGAACCATTTTTCTATCTGCTACGAATCCCAAGATATGAGTAGCTAAAGCTGCCCTCCCCCCTCCAGTCTGGTTTGCAGCAGCAGCAGAGCCGGGCACTTGGGAGCTGTTTTCCTGCAGAATAAAAGTGCTTTTTCTGAACGAGGAATACACACACACAGTGCACACAGGTATGTCTGGGATGTGTGTGCAATCTTCTGTGGGGCACTGCTGTTAGCTATATAGGTGAAAATGAGGTGACAGACTCCCTTTAAGGACCAGCGCCGTACATGTATGGAAGTCACAGATAGCTGGACCCCTGCTGCATATGCCGGCATTGGTGAAAACACTGATGCCGGCATATTAAGCCCTTGTATGCCGCGGTCAAAACTGACAAGCTGACCGCAGCATGCAAGGGGTTTGCGGAGGGTACGGGTGTCCTCCGCTTCCCAATCAGGTCCCCGCGCTGCAGTGACTGGGACCCAATGTCACAGAAGGCAGCCCAATGCCTTCCATAGGCATTGGGGCTAACTTCTATGGAAGCCTGTGAGATCCAGCCCCTGAGGCTGGGTCTCACTGGCAGGCTGTCAGCATAGAAACTGACAGCCAACGCATTACAATACACAATGTATTGTAATGCATTGCAGAGTGGATCAGACCCTCAGAACTTGAAGTCCCAGAGTGGAACAAAAATAAAAAGTAAAAAAAAGTGTTTTCCATAATAAAGACGTAAATAAAGGTTCTCGTAAAAAAAAAACGCCCCTTTCCAAAAAACAACAACAATATAATCGTAAAAAAAACTAGAAAAAAAAAAAAAAATCGGACATATTTGGCATCACAGCTTCCGTAATGACCGGCTCTATAAAAATATCACATGACCTAACCCCTCAGATGAACACCGTAAAAAATAAAAACTGCTAAAAAAAACATTTTTGGTCACCTTACATCACTAAAAGTGCAACACCAAGTGATCAAAAAGGCATATGCCCCCCCAAATAGTACCAATCTAACCTCATCCCACAAAAAATGAGCCCCTACCTAAGATAATTGCCGAAAAAAAAATTAAAAAAAAAACTATGGCTCTCAGACTATGGAGACACTAAAACATGACTTTTTTTCTTTCAAAACTATTGTCTAAAACTTAAATAAATAAAAAAGTATATTTTGTTACCATGCCTCACAAAAAGTGTAATATAGAGCAACCAAAATCATATTTACCCTAAAATAGTACCAACAAAACTGCCACCTTATCCTGTAGTTTCCAAAATGAGGTCACTTTTTTGGAGTTTCTACTCTAGGGGTACATCTTCAAATGTGACATGACAACTTAAAATTTTCCAAGTAAAATCTACCCTCCAAAAA
>ONZH01027934.1:0-22402 GCA_900303285.1 Rhinella marina | reverse complement strand
CTGCTGGATTCCCTACGCAACTGGGAACGAAGCCTTAGCAACATACCTGGCTCATTTAATGCCTATTTTAATGTTCTGGCAGGCTGTTGAGTCAAATTTGGAGGCAAAGTGAGGTGATTTTCAAGTATTTTGGCATAGACTATGACCAGTGGTGAGGCTCATTATGTTTTGGTTGGTGAGGCTGCAGTAGAAAAAAGACAGAATCCAAGCCATGCCCAGTTGTAGCAGTCAATGGCTGCATGATTTTGTAGTAAAATTGAGCCGCCATTGTCCACCGGGTTTGTGCAGGACTTGGCCGCTTGCATTCAGCCTAGCCACACTTTGTGGTAACCTATGCTTAAAGAGATTGTCTCTTCAAAGATGCCCCTTTGCTAGGATATGTCACCAATGTCTGATCAGTGGATATTGATAAGACAACCCCTTTAATTCCTGCTTTCCAAGGACGGAGTAGGGAAGTTGTTTTTATTACTTGTGTGTACATCTGAGTTAAAAAAGCTATATGCTATCAAATAAGGAATCCTGCACACAACCTTATTTTGGGTCTTCATATCCGCATTTTTGGCAGATTGCACACTGACCCTTTAGTTTCTATGTTGGATGTCATCCGTGTGCTATTTGCATCCATGTGCCTATTCCACAAATTATAGAACATGTCCTATTCTTGTCCATTTTGTGCAGCAGAATGCAGTGTCCGTATTTTGGGGATCCGTGGTTTGCAGCCTACATACAGACATTATTGCTACAGTCAAATACTAAGGGGTTTTTCTCATGAAGCTAGTCACTCCGGCACTGATCTGCAATATTACCAGCTATTCAGATTAAGGCCTCATGCACATGGCTGTGTCCGGATTTTGGTGCATAAACCACGGATCCAAAAAACACAGATACCTTCCATGTGCACTCCGCATTTTTTTCTTTTTGCTGAGGTTTTTCTTCTAAGCTTAGCATAGCAGCCATTACAAGTTGATACTTCCGAAAGATTGAGTGCATACAAACATCCTGTCCAGGTTTGGGGTAAGTCTTGTAGACAATTTATGGACTACCAGATTAAAGACATCGTGGGCACATGCATGGGTACGGCTGGGCATTGAGTTTCGGCAAGCTCCACAGAGCCGCCCAGGTTACGGCCGTTATCGCACACGACCATGCCTGCGCTCCTAGAGCTGCAGCGGCACAGATGCAGGCCGACACACTCTCCGTCTGCTGCAATTACATTGGCGTGCCCTCTACCTCTGTCGGCGGCGTCTCGTGCGCTTCACTGTATCGCCATCTCATAGGCTTGATGAGCTTAAGCCACCGCCTGCTGACGTCGTCCCACACCAGTGCGTGCGAGCACGCATTCCAGCTAGCGGAAGCTGACGAGGCGATCGATGTAAGCAGAGAGGGGATAGAGCGCAGGTGGGGTCTCTATTCAGAACCACAATTGCTAGACAATCTACTGGAGAGCTCGGTGGGTGGTTGGCTAGGCCGTCTCTTGTTTGCGACCCCCGTCCCCGCTTCCACTACATTCACCAGTGTGCCCGTCCAAAGAGATGTATCGTCCCTGGCCGGCAAGCGCTTGTCACGAGTCGGTGGTCCAAGTGGGACCTTGCGCTGGAGCTGCGTACCTCAGGCCCTGCCTGATGTTACGCGACACGCTGCTGGTTGCAGAGCGGATGGCACTCCGCGGAAAAGAGTGGCGGCTGGCGGACGCGTAATAGCGCAGGTGCGGCAGCCGCCATCAGGTCGCGGAAGGCCTGCGTCTCACAAGCCTAAACGGCAAAAACATCTCCAGGGCCAGCCCAGTGTGCGAGAAGTGGCAGTTTAGAGGAGAGCTTGGGCATTGGGATGGTGGAACTCGAGGCGTACTTCCCCCTTTTTTGACGGTTCAAGCACGCCTGCGAGTGACTGGGAACAGCTTTGACAGTGGGACGCAGGAGTTTATGAAAGGTGACAGTGTGCGAAGATTTGATGGGGTAAGGAGCAGACGGAGCTGTATAGTGAGAAAGAAAGAGGCACCCTAGATGAGACTCGGACGACAGAGGATAGTAGGGAAGGTGTCCTGGCTGGAGGGCTCGTGCGACTCCAGCTAAGTGGGTACAGACACCATACAGATACGAAAAGGGGATAAGAGGCAGTGCAGGCAGTGTCGAAAGGAAAGCCGCCGGCAGGCAGGTGGTTCTTAGTATTGCGGTCTTGCATCTCTCGCCACTCGAGGACCAGTGCTTTGGCTTCCAAGTTGGACTCCTCGCGCATGCGCCCTGATGTGGTTACATTATTGCTCTTCTCAGAGCCCCCTACTCAGTTTAGAGGTCGAGAGCAGAGTGTTGCAAACCTGTCCACCGCTCCAGTTTTGTCGTGCCGCACAAAACATTAAAAATCTCCCACTCACCACAGATCGGTACGACTCTGAGCTCTCTCCATGGATTCGGCGTCGGAGCTTCGCAGCTGAAATCTGCCTGTACTGCCCCTGGAACAAGACTTCGGTTGCTCCTGCTGGCTGTGGCCTCTCTTTCTGTCTGGACTGTCCTCTGCCTGGTGGACATTCCCTCTGCCCTGATGGACATCCCTCTGCCTGTGAATCCCTCTTGCCTGTGGACATCACTCGTCATGCCATCCTATGGGCAGCCTTTGTTCTGTGCTGACGCAAGAATCCCACACCTCATTCTCAACTGCTTTCTCCCGCTGGAACATCACACCACTGGCCCCCCATAAGTTGGGATAAGGTCGCTCGGTCACTCTTCAGTCATTTTCTCACCACTCCTGTCCCTCTTCCACTATTCCGTTCAAACATCTGCTTCCTCCTCGCTGACCACTCGATCATGTTTCCAAACAGCCTCCACTCGTTGATTTGGCAACTGCGTTCTCATCATCTATCAGCTTCGTTTCGAACTAGATAACAGACTGCTGTAGGTTCAAGGGGTGCTCCAACTATCAGCAGTACTGTTGTGATGGCGTCGGACATACTCACCCAGCTCGGGCTCTTTCGGGCAATATCAGCTACTCTAACACAACTTCCTTTGTGTATTAGCTCCAGGGTTTTGTGCTCCGGCACACTCTGCGAAAGAGGACCCGAAAAAATAAGCTCCTGGAGGAGGTTCAAGTAATGGTTGGTAATTGGACTCTGTTAGGCAGGTGTGATGGAAGAAAGGACACGGTCAGAGTGAGACTAGTTGTGGTATTGACTGCTGGTGAGCACGAACTGTGTGGAAGGCTAATGCGGCCTCATACAATATGCAACGACCAGCCTGTTCACCACTGGCTCAGGCCTCAACAGCGGTGTAACCCACCCTTGCTAAAACCTGTCCATAAAGCTCGAGGGATTCTGGATGAGCAGAATCGCTGGCTGCCCCTCACGCGCAGCACGCCATTGTATCCCCACTTGGCTTTCACAAGGCCTCCTCGTCAACGGCGCATTTCCGCGCCCCCGGTCCCGTCCATGGTCCGATTCCGCCTCTACTGCAGTGCAGATTTTTTTTGTCCATTGGTACAAGCCTTTAAGTCTAATGCGCTCGCGCCTAGTTCTGTACAGGCTCGTAACTCTAATAGGAGAGATCAGCATTATACCAGAGTCAGACGCGCTGCTTTGATATTAACTATCGCAGCGGCATCCTATATGTTGGTTACTGATACCTGGAGACTAGGTTCTTGCAAACTCAATGTCATATTGTCACACGCAGAGGTAGCTGACTACAAATATGAACAAGCCTATGCGTATGAATACAAATAGTAAAGTATATCCACGTTCAGCTCTAGCTACGAATAATTTTCTTAATAGGATACAAAAGCCTTTACTCTAGGCTATCAGTACATTTACCAGCTTTTGGTTATCAAGCTCTCTTGCGTTGCCTGTCATGTAGTTTAAACACCCGAACACTTACTGATTAATGATCCAACAACTGAGTTTCTGCATTGAACAAACAGACACTATACCGCAACAAATCCTGTGAACTAACAACAAACACTAAATAAATGTACATTAAGTCATGCTAATGTGCCCACGGACAACGCCAAGTAACTATATGTTGCGCACGTACTATACAAGTAAGGCGCCCTTAGTTCTCCTATTAAAAAAGCTCTTCATTTCTGAGTGTTACACAACAGCCCGTAATAGCGAGATGCTACGTACTACGTAAATTAACACGCGGTCAGAACACGGATATGTACTCCATTAGACGTAACCCAGCGAGAGAATTAATAAATAAGATCACACAGTGTCTCTGCATTTTAGTAGAGTACTAACGCCACCTGTATTCAAAAACTGCATGTGCCTATTCTGACCATGTTGCTCAAAACTCTGGCACTCCATTTCTAAAATAAATCACCAACTTCGGATCCGAACCATAGATACGCTGCCTCTCGTCTCTCCGCTTTTATTTTAAAAAGTCTTCATACATAAGGTATTGTATGCAACCAGCGTTAACCAATTACCATAATTAAAACAAAAAAAGGAATGCGATACCAGCGTACTCGAGGTGCTGATTAATTGTATACTATGCAAAGGCGGTAACTATACAAGATGGTGTGATCTCGGCTAGGCATTTCAATACTCAGGATACTCACAATGGTACTACATTGATTCAGCATATGAATGGATGGCGGTGCATAAAATTTTAAAGGATCCACTTGATATAATGAGGGCCAACTCAAATACAATACATTACTTTGTTTATTTTTATCGTGGTTTATATTAGAGTATGTTTCTAGAAGTACACAACCCTCTTATTAACCTACTCGAGGTGGCAGACTTAGTGGTTGTAATAATAACCACGTGAGAAAGCAGCTACAAGGTAGTTACCCTGCTAATAAGATGACATACGCAAACAAAGAAAAGCACCGCATCAATATACCAATATCCAGTCCTAAAAGTGTGTGGCTACCAGTAACATATTAATATATGCTTTTATTTATTAAAATGACTAGTGAAGCACCGGTACAGGCGGATGTTATAGCATTTATTTTCTCTTTACGATAAGATGTAAAAGATAATGAGCGGGCTAATGTTTATTCCCGGAGATATATCAAAAGTCAGGAAGCTTCCCTTGAGAATGAAACGGCAAATCGTTCTTCTATCTATAGTACACATAGCATCAAGTTAATTCCTTTCCAATGCAGGTAGAGACCAGCGGTTGGCACGCTCAGTGTAAAATCCAGGGTTTGCCAAAGCTCAGGAGTACATTAACAAATATATTCGAAAACTTTTGGTTCCAAAGGGGTCATGCCTCACACCGGGTTTGAATAGGCCTATATGGATCTATTATAACACTTATTCTAGTCCGAGTTTATAGGCTTTATTTTACAACGGTCCTATCGGTGAAAATAAGCCAGCTCGATATATGCTAATGAGAGTTTTGTTCCCTGCAGAGCCCACAGGGCTGCTACACTTATCTATTATACAGGCTGGCTTTACAATCCACCAGAGGGCGCACGCGCAGACGACCACTGGGACATAAGCTGAAATTGGCCTCAGCCACATGTGGAGTGCTTCTAACGCACTAATAACAAAAGCTGAGGTGCCAAATATATAAGGCCCAAATTTTTTTTGTCATATAAAGACCACACCGCTATTTTTATTTTCACTAGTCTCGTTGGTAACTCACCATGCTACTCGCTTTCGTTTACTTTACGATTCGAAAACGGGCTTAAGGTTAGAGGTAAACATTTCTCTCATGAATGTGACCCCTTTATTTCAAGAGGGGATATTACTTCTTCACAAAACGTGGATGATAAAAAAGAAAATAAAACAGATGTCGTGTACCTGTCCGCCATTCACATGCTTAAATCCCATCGGCATCCTGCTCTCTACGGTTTCGATGGGTGAAAATAATGTCCTCTTTCAACATGTTGGTCTCTCTACACAGGAACATGGTCTAAAGAAAGGAAATAACAGTTCCCTTTTACTGGTGTCACCCGTATTAACACCAACGTAAATATGTTGAGTACATCAGTCATTAAATAGTGAGTTTTGCATACACGTCATGAACGCACCTAATACAATGGCCAAATAAAAGGCTCTTTTTTATAATATTCTAGGACTACACAGCCATGTACTACAGGTCAGACAGGTGGTTGGTGTATTAACACCAACGGCTGAATTATTATTTGAACAAGAGTTTTGCAGGCACGCAGAACGCACAATACAGGTGCCAAATAAAAAGGGCCTTTTTTATATTTCTAGGTACACAGCCGGTATGTTACATTACCAGGCGGTCAATGACGCTAGTGGTGTGGTATTAACACCATGTTATACAAGAGTTGCAGGGCACGGCCAAAAAATCGGCACGAATTAAGCAGAAGAGTTATCCAATTATTAGACCAAAGTAAGCCTTTTTTTATCTTACACTATTCGTTTATGCTACAACAAGTAACACAAAAGAAAAAACATACTGAGATTTGGCCATATGTAACAGGTGTCACGAACGGTGTTATTAACACACGTATATATACAAAGAGTTTGCAGGACGCAGAACGCACAATTTACAGGCCGTGTGCCAAATAAAAACGCACTTTACTTTTATTTTAATATTTCTATGGAGGTACACAGCCGGTATATCGTACTACGAAGAGGAGTTCATCGATTGTTACCTGGCGGTGTGTAAATTAACACACGTTACCTATACGAATGATTGCAGGCACAGTGCAGAACGTACGTCAACTAACATATTCATAAATGGATTGTGCGTCCATTAGTAAAAAGGCCTTAGTTTTTCTTAAAATATTCTAGAAGTACGACAAGAACCGATTTTTTATATCCCATACCTAGGCTCAGAGAAAACGGTATGGTGTTATGTTAACACACATTATTCAGGGAATAATTAGTACAAGAGAGAGTTTTATGCATAGAGGCAAACAGCAGATAACGCAGTCAATAGCAGGCTTGCCAAATAAAAAGGCCTTTTTTTTTAATGAATTAATTTTCTAGCGATACAACAGCCGTGTACTAACGGAAGGTCAGACAGTGTGTTATAAACACCAGGCGATATATTACAAGAGTTTTTGCAGGCACGCAGAACGCACAATACAGGTGCCAAAATAAAAGGCCCTGTTTTTTTAAAATTTCTAGGCTACACAGCCGGAGATAAAACTTCTGTACCGTGACAAGTCAGACGGTGCTGTAAATTTTTACAAACAACCAATAAATGGCGTATCGTAACATTTAATATTTTGCTAGTGGCGAAGCCATAGAATTCCCGCCGAGCCACCCCTCTGAGTATTGTTTTTGCCTAATGCTTGATATCTGGCTGTACTTAGAGAGACACGGAAATCAGTTTGCAGATTCACGCACAATACAGGGGTGGTGTACAGAGCCCAAATTTGACGGCAATGTACATCTGAATATATACAAAGACCTCAAGTATTTTAAATTAATACAACTACTACCTATTTTATGCCGTAGGTACCAAGCCGCCGTAGTCTAGCCACAAATAATAATAAAACCTACATAAATCTGGGTCAGACTACGGTCAGTTCCTGGGCCAGAGGATAACTTTCTCAGAACCGCTTAATGCACAGCACATGGAAATCCACAAAACATATATATTAAGAGAGTATAGTATTTGCTCATTCTGTGTCTAACGTAGCAATGGTAGGCCGGTAGCAGAATCAGATCCTTGAAGGGTTTACGCGCACCCTCCTCGCACTTTGAATGGGTTACCACACTGTGCCCAACCTTACATATGTCCAGAAAGGGTGACCTTTTTTTAGAAATATGTGCACCCTCATGGACTACCTACATCTAAGGCATTTAATCTTAGAGAATGGTGGCCTATCTCCGAGTACTAACAGGCAGACGGGAGTGAGCGCAGATGGCATGATAAAGTGGAGCACGTATATAAAAGAGTTTTGCCAAAGGGTGCCAGGACATATGTGTAAATCACACAGGCACGTGCAGACAGTATTACTAGGGTAACCGTCCGCTAAATACCACTTAGAACTCCAAGTGTAGAGACTAATGGCCAAATAGAGAACGTTACATAGGGTCTTAGGATTATGCTTATAAATAGTTGGCAATTATGTCTGATTACACAGCCGTGTACTAACATCTGGCGTCAGGACGGCGTTAAATGTACTGGCGCCGATTACGTATGAACGAGTTTTAAAACACGGTTGGGTTTCAATCAGATAACAGCACGATATGAAAGGATTTAATCAGCTGCGGAGTCTCGCCACGTCCTAGGACTAACTAGCCAAGCAATGTGGAGGGCAAAGGACACTCAATCTTCCAGACCTTTTTAGATACCACCAGACCTTCTGGATAAAGGGTCTCGACAACGCATTATAAGTAAGGTAACAGGACTTTAGATTTTGATATGGTCTTGGCTGAGTACACAGCCGGGTAATTACTTTGTGCATCTTCAGACACTGTTGTATTTACTCCAACTTTTATTGAGTTTGTGCCATTTTAGTTCATGTGGCTCCTCTTCCACTAAGCCAATCCCTTTCCAAACTAAACCATTGCCTCCTCCTCAAGCCAGGCACAAAGTGTCTAAAATCTATAATAAATGTGGCACAAAGTATGTGCACCAGTTTTGGGTAAATTAAGCAAAATTCTGGCTGTATTTAGTTTCTCTTCTCTGGGTCAATCAGTCACAGTTCTTGTGTCAATGCTTCTTTAAGTTAGCTGTTCACATTAGCGTATTGCTAGGATTCCGCGGCAGCACGTTCAGCAATAACGCTTCCATTACTGATAATACAACCGTGTGCATCCGTTATGAACGTATCCGGTTGTATTATCGTTAACATCGTCATAGCGTAACTACAGGGGAAGCTGGTGCTGCTGTATGGACGCTCCGCCGGGGCATGACAGGGGCCAAGATCAGGGATTCGGTGCATATACACACTAGGTATATAACAGGGTTTTGCAGCCAAAAAGAACGCCAGAACAGTAGTGCCAAATTTAGTTTGGTATGTAGCAGAGCACCTAATACACCACTAATGCCTCTCTCTGTCCCTACTCCAGCAGCTATCCCTAAATACAGCAGCCGTTCTCTGCAGAGTGTATATAGTAGTAAAGCTATTACTGTACTGCACTATAGTAGCCCTGATAAGGGCTTTTAATCACGCTCCTGCCTGTCCAACAGCTAAAACCTATCTCTCCCTTCTCCAGCCTCTGTCCCTGACTAAGTTCACGCAGCATATGCGAACGAGCAGGAAGACCTGAGTTTTTAATATTCGAGGTCATATGGTTTTTCCAGCCAATCCATGTAGACGCCGTTTTTGCGCTGCCAGCGTGCTCCGCGGGCCTGTCATACCCCCCCTGCATGGTGATTGGTGGAAAAAGAGCGCCAGGGAAGGTGGGAGGGGAAACAAATTCTAAGTGCGCCATCGCCGTTATACTCAATCGAAATCGAGTATGCCGAATAGCGTAGTATTCGATCGAATACCGGCTCGATCGAACACTACTCGCTCATCTCTACAAGTTAATATATAGGTGGATAAGTTAGAGCAAAATTACGTATTTTATTACGTACCGTGTAGTATGGAACAATTACACTGAAACTATTAGATCAGGCAGACTTGGTCTGCTTAAGTGCAACCCAGACAAATGTCGCACAGAGATTTTTCTAATGTAGCTGTATCAGTGAGAGCAAAAGACCGTATTTTATTACGTGACGTACAGTTTGGGTCACCTGGACAGAAAATACGGATTGTGGTTTGTGGTGACTGGACAGCTGAACTGTGACACACAGAATGGTTCCACACAGCTGTATGAAATGGATTTGTAACACTGAGAGCAAACAAAAGGATTTTGTACTGGGACTTCCACTATCTATCAGTTAGACAGAAAAAAATCTTCTGCAGACTGTGCCTATTTCAATGAAGCACAAAAAAATTGTCCTACTTAGCTGTTTGAAATGGATGTGTGTCACTGAGAGCCAAAAAATAAACTTTTTACAGTCTCCCTGCAAAATGCTGCAAATATGGCGATAGCTGCACTACTAGTGCCAGCAAGCCCAGCCACAAGCAGATAAAAAAAGGGTCTTGTAGCCCTAACAAGGGCTGTTGGGTTCTTTTAGAATCACTCCTGCCTAACACAAATCTAGTAGAACACCCTAACACTCTCCCTGTATCACACTGCAGATCTGTCCCTAACGGAATCCAGGCAGCGACTGGGCCGAGCACCGCGGGCAGTCACTAGTATATTCCAGGATCACCTGATCAGGCCAGCCAACCCCTGCTATCGACATGTAAGGGCCCCACGTGATGCTGGTTGTACCGCAGAGTCTCCTGGCTTGTGATTGGCTGAGTTTATAGCCGCCAAAAATTCAAAAGGCGGGAGATGCCATTTCCTCGAGCATGGCGAGATACTCGTCCGAGTAGCGAGCACTTACGAGTACCCTAATACTTGAACGAGTATCAAGCTCGGACGAGTATGCTCGCTCATCTCTAATGGCCACTACTGCTGGATTGCAGGGTGGTCATAACCCGTGGAAGCACGCAGTGTATAATCTGATGGAAGCCTGCAAGGGAGGTAGTATGGACAATTACAATACATTAGTAACTGCATAGTAAGTGGCTATAGTGTGCAAGCACAACCACTATTGCTGGATTGCAGGATGGTCATAACTAGAGTTTACCAATTTTTTTTTTCTATTTATTCAGATGCTTTGCCGATTTTTTTTCCAAGAAATTTGCTTCATTAATTTGTCACAAATTACATTAAATATAGCAGTCTTTAGTTAAAAAAAAAAGTTATCAGTACCCGAGTAGAAGAAACAAAGGACATGGAGGCAGTGCCAAGAAAATAGTGGAGAAAAAAAGGTTCTTTTAAGCCATATTGTGGCAGTGCTTTTGAATCAATTCTGTCAGCTGTAGAATGACTGTGCGTCACTATTAGGCTCAGTTCGCACTTCACTTATTTGGTCAGTTACAGGTCAAAAACACAGAACAGGTGCAGATCTTTTATGATACATTATCTGACAGTAGGTTTGGCTCCTGATTTTGGCTCACCATACAATAACTGCTGGAATTAAGTGACCAAATTACTGAAGTGTGAACTCAGCCTTACAGGTCAATGTTAGTGTCAGGTATAATGTACTTAATTGTGCAGTGGCCCAAGACACTACTATAGAGTGAAAGAGCAGACTCATTTTACGCCATCTGCTGTTTCCATTTATATTGTTAGTAAACCTGTTCTATTAGCCACTGATTCTACAAAAGTGGGAAAGAGCTGTCTCATTTCACTGTTTGTGGGTGTACACATTGATTGCTATATAACCTGTTCTGTTAGCCACTGATTCTTCTAAAGTGGGAAAGAGCGGTCTCATTTTACACCATCTGCTGCCTCCAATTACATTGATAGATAACCTATTTTGTTAGCCACTAAAACATGTAGTGGCCCAGCCCAGTGTGGAGGGTGTAAGCAGTAAGTTTGTGTTGACATCACAGTTTATTTTTCCCTTCTTCTGATCCAGCAGAAGAACAACTGAAAAAAATAAATGCATCCTGTCTTTTGAGGATCTGCCTTCACACGGTCAGTATGTGATCAGTATTTATAAGGCAAAAACAGGAGTGGGTCCAAAACAGAGATGACATGACACTTTAGAAAAAAGACGACTGAGGGGAGATCTAATAACTATGTATAAATATATCAGAGGTCAGTACAGAGATCTCTCCCATGATCTATTTATCCCCAGGACTGTGACTGTGACGAGGGGACATCCTCTGCGTCTGGAGGAGAGAAGGTTTGTACACAAACATTCTTTACGGTAAGAGCAGTGAGACTATGGAACTCTCTGCCTGAGGAGGTCGTGATGGTAAGTTCACTAGAGTGAGAAAGAGTTCAAGAGAGGCCTGGATGCATTTTTGGAGGGTAATAATATTACAGGTTATAGTTACTAGAGAGGAGTCGTTGATCCAGGGAGTTAATCTGATTGCCTGATTGGAGTCGGGAAGGAATTTTTTTCCCTAAAATGGGGAAAATTGGCTTCTACCTCATAGGGGTTTTTTGCCTTCCTCTGGATCAACTTATAGGAAAACAGGCAGAACTGGATGGACAGATGTCTTTTTTTGGCCTTATAAACTTTGTTACTATGTTACTTTGTTACATGTGAAGGCAATATTAGCATGTTTTATGTGTTTTGGACCCACTCCTACTTTTGGCTTCAAAATCATGAGTAAATCCTCATGCAAAATACTGAAAATGTGATCGAGACTGATGGCGCACATAGGACTACATAGGATGTCTTGATGGTAGTTGAGTTTATCACCTCTCTCACAAGGTGGAAAACAGACCCCCATTTTGGCCCGGTAGCAAGGGTCTAACATTGTCGAAAGCCATTAGTTATCCTTTTCCCGAATGGTGATAATGCAGCTGTCACTACGCAAGCAACTCAGCATGCATGTGGCCATTTGCACAAGGGAATCAGAGGGACTCCCTGCCTCCATCTCCATTGCATACTACCACGGTCTGTCAGTGTCATCTGCCTGGTCTTCCTCACCATCCAGCTCCTTATGCTCCTCCTGCTCCTTCTGTTCCTCTCCTGTGACTTGGGTAAATAAACCATCTATTTCTGTATACAATTCCTGCATAGGTGGTATGCTGGAGAACCACTCAGAACTGTGCCTACAGTGGAGGGTGAGGGCAAGATGGAGGATAAAGAGGCAGAGTAGGACACTGGCACTGGAATCACAGCATGAGAACGCAGAAGCAGCATTTACATCACCTGGCCAAGTTGCTGGTGTGCCTGGGCAGGAACCACATTTTCCCAGTGGACCTTGAAGGACATATATTGTAGTTATAGCTCCACATGTCAGCGCTCTCATGTTCTGTACCAGACACCGACAGGCTTAAGGAATTGGCCCATCTCCTGCTGTACATATGTAATCAGGGCTGTTATAGCTTTTTTAGAAAAGTCGTGATGGCTTTGGACTCACCACCTTGGTTCAGTACAAGCCATTAGTTTATGAAATGTGCAGCATCAACCACATGGAAAGGGAAGGGACTGTAGTACCAGCAACTTGGCCAGGAGCATGTTCAGCTTCTGCACCATTGCATGAGTGTGCATATACTCTAGTTTCTTTGAAATCACCTTGGTGATTGATTGCTGCGCGTGAAACGCGTGATAAGGTGGAGGAGCATCATGACCAGAAGACAATGGGTAGGAAACACAGATCCCTTCTGCTGAGGTGGTGGAGCCTTGATTGCTGAAGAAGGGGTGTGGGCCACTGGGAGATGCGTCAGGCTTTTAAAACTATACTTTATGGTGATGCTCTACGTGTTGATGGAGGGCCGTGGTGCCAACATTGGCACCCTGGCCACACTTCACCTTCTGCTCACAGATCCTGCATATCGCCACACTAACGTACTCCAGCGACTTGATAAAAAATTTCACACTGGCCAGTATGGCATTATATCCCCACCACTCCATGATGACTGCCTGTCACTGCCTCCATGAAGCCATACACCTTTAGTTGTTTCCTTACAGGTAGGCTTCTGAGTAGCAGATGGTCTACCCCAGGCAAGTTTGGTTCTAGATCTCACACTGTTGCCACCCTGCTAACTCATGGCCATGCTTACCCCTTGCTGGCTCAGCCACATGCTGCCACCCTGCCACTGTCTCAAGGGCTAGCTGCCACCACCACCCCCTGATGATAAAGCCCCCTCTTTACCCAGCTATCATGTGCGATCAGCTACATCATTATCCACTACTGTCTGTTCATCAGTTATGTCACCCTCACCAGATTCATGGCCATATCCCTGACCGCTCACAACACCTACTCCCTTGTGACTGTCATTGTCACTGCTTTCACACCTACAGGAAGGCGCAGAGGACCTCTCCTTCAAATCTGAGCTGCCCTGCAGCTGCTGAATATACTTCAGCTTCTCCTCGCTAAAAAGCAGAGCAGAGTGGTCGGCATACATTACTTTCCTTTCAGAAGTAGCAGCAAAGGAAACAGGCAGGGTCAGGATAGGAGACGGCACAGTGCTTGTTCCTGGGCCATGTGTGATGTCAGGGGAACCCAACCACTCCTGGCTATGTGTGTCTGATGTCAGTTGGGATTATGTTTAAGGCCAAGTTAACTATTCCAGGACAACGGGATTCTTCATCAAAACACGGCTGCTGGATGACAGTGGCAGCCCTGGCTTGTTGATGCGTCTGCATCTTCCACCCCTCATTTGTCACTACTTTTGCTACTTGTGCCAGCTACAGCAACATTTTTCCCACTGCTCATTGCTTTGAAGGGCCCTTCCTTTGGAGGTGTGCTGCGCTTTTTGTCTGGCCCCCTCTCGGCATGTTTGAGTGCTGCGGCTGCAACTCCGAGCCATCCCCATTATAGTGAATGGGGCCAGGGCAGACTTCAGAAAGCACACGTGTGCAAACATGCCAGACAAAGCTAACACCAGTGTGAACGAAGCCTAACCCTTAAATTAAGGAGGACACTGTTCACTTAGATAGCTCTGTGCCCTAGACATGGATTGATGCAAAATGTGCTGTCTCCTATGGATCTTCAGATTACAGTCCCTGCACTGTCCCTGCAGTCTCCCTATGTTCTGTCTATGCTCTCCCTACAGTTTGTAAAAACTCTCCCTACAATGTCCCTACACTGCCCCTGCACTGTCCCTGCACTTCCTGTCCAACATTCAACAATTAAAAGCTTTTAGCAACGCTATCCCTAACTCTTGTCACATCTCTCTTTCTATGCTCAGCTCACAGTGAAATGGCGGAAACAGCGCGGGACGAGGCTTTTGATGGGATATGACAGGGGTGGCCAACCTTACAGACACAGAGAACCAGAAAAAAAAGTATGACTACCAGGAGCCACAAGCTATACATTTACATATGAGTCACTGTATTTTTCGTCCTATAAGATGCACATACAGGCCAATAAGATAATGGGTTGCATCAAAAGGGGCATAGATGCCCATGATGAGAACATAGTCCTGCCACTTTACAAATCACTAGTCAGACCACACATGGAGTACTATGTACAGTTGTTCTGGGCTCCTGTGAACAAGGTAGACATAGCAGAGCTGGAGAGGGTTCAGAGGAGGGCAACTAAAGTAATAACTGGAATGGGTGGACTACAGTACCCAGAAAGATTATTAAAATTAAGGTTATTTACAGACGACTGAGGGGAGATCTAATAACTATGTATAAATATATCAGGGGTCAGTACAGAGATCTCTCCCATGATCTATTTATCCCCAGGACTGTGACTGTGACGAGGGGACATCCTCTGTGTCTGGAGGAAAGAAGGTTTGTACACAAATATAGAAGAGGATTCTTTAAGGTAAGAGCAGCGAGACTATGGAACTCTCTGCTTGATGAAGTGGTGATGGTAAGTTCACTAAAAGAGTTCAAGAGGGGCCTGGATGTATTTCTGGAGGGTAGCAATATTACAGGCTATAGTTACTAGAGATGGGTCGTTGATCCAGGGAGTTATTCCCTCACAGGGTTTTTTTGCCTTCCTCTGGATCAACTTGCAGGATAACAGGCCGAACTGGATGGACAGATGTCTTTTTTTCGGCCTTATAAACTATGTGTAACTATGTTACAGAGAAAAAAATAAATAAAATATTTTTCATCTGATCTGAGGTCTGACCTAAAATAAGATCCCCAATCCTCATCAGACCCCCAAAATAAGACCCCCAATGCTCAGATCAAACACAAATCAGACTCTCAGTGTCAGACTCTCTGTGTTCAGATCTCTCCCCATGCTTAGATCTTCCCCCATTCTCTGATCCCCCCTATGCTCAGATCTGACCCCTCCCATGCTTAAACCAGATCCCCCATGTCCAGATCAGACCTGTCTGCATTATGGGTGATCTCACATTCCCGAGCTTCTTAATTTCACTTTGTAATAAGTGTAGCCACCATTTCAGTGAAAAAGCAATTCATTACCATGAATCTCAAGGAAATTTGGATTGGTTATGAATCAAATTTTTCCTAAATTCTGGATCGAATTCGACTTTGGGTGCTTTGATTCGCTCAACAATAGTCATAACCCTGTAGACAAGCAGTGTGTAATGTGATGGAAAAATTAATCAAGCCAGAATTCATTAGTGAGTGCCTTGTATTAACTTTATTGACATGATAAATGCCATTTGCTGAAGTGAGACAACCCCTTTAACCAACAAGATGTCTTCCCTGCATAGTCCCCTGATCTCGCATCTTCTTAGTAGATGTACAGTCTGAGTTATATGGAGGCCTCACAGATTTCTGTGCATGGGGCAGTAAGCTCTACAGCGAGGCACTTAAAGGGAATATGACAACAGAAAATGACCTGCTGTTTAAAGTGTTATTCCCATCTTGGACAATGGGGGCATATCGCTGGGACCCGCACCTATATCGAGAACGGGGCCCCGAAAGTGAAGGAGGGTGCGCATGCGCAGCCGCCCTCCATTCATTTGTATGGGGCCGCCGAAAATAGCCGAGCACTGGCTCGGCTATTTCCGTAGGCTCTATACAAATGAATGGGAGCTGGGCCTGCATGTCTTGTGGGGCCCCTACAAGTCGATAGCAGGGATTGGCTGGCCAGATCAGATGACCAGGGAATATAAGAATCTGGTCCCGCGCTGCTCGCCTCAGACGTCGCCTGCATGAGATTAGGGACAGAGCTGCTGTCTGTCAGGGAGAGTGATAGGGCCTCAATTTAGATTTTGGTTAGGCAGGAATCATTCTCAAAGAACCCAACAGCCCTTCTAAGGGTTACAAGCACCTTTTTTTTGGGTCTCCTCATGCCTGCTGGCTGGGACTTGTAGTGCATCTACCGCCATCTTGGCTGCACACTGTTAGGGCGTGAAAATAGAATGTGGTTAGGCAGGAATCATCCACAAAGAACCCAACGGTCCTTCTAAGGGCTACAACGACCTTCTTTTTTGGCCTCCTCTCGGCTGCCGGCTGGGACTTGTAGTGCAGCTACCGCCATCTTGGCTGCATGCTGTGCGACTGGTGGCAGAAGGGACAGCACGTGGTCCACACAGACCGAAAAGAAATTGCCCAAAGTCCTCTCAGTACTCATTTTTGCTGCTGCTGGTGCTGCTACTGTACCTTGGCTTGCTTGGATCTGTAGTGCAGTCTAGAGAATACGTTTTTTCTATCATTTCTATACACTACAGTCCAGTGAACAATTATAAAGTGTACTGTACAGTAGCGTCAGTCTAGGGAATATGTTTTTTCTCTCAGTTATATATACTACAGTCCAGTGAACAATTATTTATTGTGCTGTACAGTAGCGTCAGTCTAGGGAATACGTTTTTTCTATTATTTCTATACACTACAGTCCAGTTAACAATTATGTAGTGTACTGTACAGTAGCGTCAGTCTAGGGAATACGTTTTTTCTCTCAGTTATGTATACTACAGTGCAGTGAACAATTATGTAGTGTGCTGTACAGTAGCCTCAGTCTATAAAATACGTATTTTCTCTCAGTTATATGTATTACAGTCCAGTGAAAAATGGAGTGGTTTGCGGTACAATAGCCGCCATTTAAAGACTATGCTTTTTCTCAGTTATATGTACTACAGTCCAGTGAAAAATGTAGTGGTTTGCGGTAAAATAGCCGCCATTTAAAGACTACGTTTTTTTCTCATTTATATCATTTATATATACTACAGTCCAGTAAACAATTCTGTAGTGTGCTGTACAGTAGCGTCAGTCTATAAAATACATTTTTTCTCAGTTATATGTACTACAGTCCAGTGAAAAATGGAGTGTTTTGCTGTACAATAGCCGCCATTAAAAGACTACGTTTTTTTCTCATTTATATATACTACAGTTCAGTGAAAAATTCTGTAGTGTGCTGTACAGCAGCATCAGTCTATAAAATACATATTTTCTCAGTTATATGTATTACAGTCCAGTGAAAAATGTAGTGGTTTGCAGTAACATAGCGGCCATTTAAAGACTACGTTTTTTCTCAGTTATATGTACTACAGTCTAGTGAAAAATGGAGTGGTTTGCGGTAAAATAGCCGCTATTTAAAGACTACGTTTTTTTCTCAGTTATATGTACTACAGTCCAGTGAACAATTCTGTAGTGTGCTGTACAGCAGCGTCAGTCTATAAAATACGTTTTTTTTTCTGAGTTATATGTAATCCAGTCCAGTGAATAATTATTTAGTGTGATGTACAGTAGCGTCAGTCTAGGGAATACGTTTTTTCTCTCAGTTATATATACTACAGTCCAGTGAACAATTATTTAGTGTGATGTACAGTAGCGTCAGTCTATGGAATACGCTTTTTCTCTCAGTTATGTATACTACAGTGCAGTGAACAATTATTTAGTGTGCTGTATAGTAGCGTCAGTCTATAAAATACGTATTTTCTCTCAGTTATATGTATTACAGTCCAGTGAAAAATGGAGTGGTTTGCGGTACAATAGCCACCATTTAAAGACTACTTTTTTTCTCATTTATATATACTACAGTCCAGTGAAAAATTCTGTAGTGTGCTGTACAGCAGCGTCAGTCTATAAAATACGTATTTTCTCCGTTATATGTACTACAGTCCAGTGAAAAACGTAGTGGTTTGTGGTAACATAGCCGCCATTTAAAGACTACGTTTTTTCTCAGTTATATATACTACAGTCCAGTGAAAAATGGAGTGGTTTGCGTTAAATTAGCCGCAGTCTAAAAATTCCTTTTTTCTCTCAGCTATATATACTACAGTGCAGTGAACAATTCTGTCATGTGTGGTATAGTAGCCGCACTCTAGTGTTGACACCAACAAGTGACCAAGTTAGTTGAGGTAGCAGGTGAAGCACATAAAATTTTACACTGATACAACATGGCAGTGAACCCAGAGTGACCAAGTTACACTCAGGTAGCAGGTGAAGCACATAAAATTTTACACTGACACAGCATGGCAGTGAACCCAGAGTGACCAAGTTACACTCAGGTAGCAGGTGAAGCACATAAAATTTGACACTGACACAGCATGGCAGTGAACCCAGAGTGACCAAGTTACACTCAGGTAGCAGGTTAAGCACATAAAATTTGACACTGACACAGCATGGCGGTGAACCCAGAGTGACCAAGTTACACTCAGGTAGCAGGTGAAGCACATAACATTTTACACTGACACAGCATGGCGGTGACACCACCAATGCCTTGGTCAGACTGAGATTGCAGTCAAATGGCTGTAGGTGAGCCTCCCAAAAATTTGTTTTGGAGTGTCTGAAGTTGACCATCCTAAAAAATTGTTTTGGGGAGTCTGTAGTTGACCCTCCTGTAAAATTGTTTTGAAGTGTCTGTAGTTGACCCTCCTGTAAAATTGTTTTTGAGTGTCTGTATTTGACGCTCCTAAAAAATTTATTGGAGAGAGGGCCTGTAGGTGGCCCTCCATAAACATTGTAAAGAGCGCCAGTTGGCCCTCAGAAACATTGCCTGTTGGCTCAGCGTTTGTGTGCGAAGAGAAGGAGGAGGAGAGGATACATAAAGAATCTTCATGTTGAGCTGCTTTCCCCCGGTGGAGATTTGCATTCCGGTGAAATCCAGGCTTTATTCATTTCAATAATCGTCAGCCTGTCAGTTGACAGGCGTGTACACTTATCAGTGATGATGCCACCAGCTGCACTGAAGACCCGCTCTGACAACACACTAGCAGCAGGGCAGGCCAGCACCTCCAAGGCGTACAGCGCCAGTTCGGACAATGTGTCCAGCTTTGCAACCCAGTAGTTGAATGGAGCAGAGTGATCACGCAGGATGTTGGTATGGTCAGCTAGGTACTCCCTCACCATCTTTCTGAACAGCTCCCCCCTACTGGGGGACGTCTGACATAGTCTTGCTGGGGTGCCATAAAACTGGCAAAGGTTCATGGAGAGTGTTCCCCTGCCAGTGCTTGACAAGCTTCCTGCTCCCCTCCTCTCCCCCGCTAGTTTGCCCACAGAACTACGTCCTCTGCCGCTAGCGGTGCCGGATGGGAAGGATAGTTTCAGCTTGTGCACCAGGGACTGTTGATATTGATTCACTCTCATACTCCTTTCCTCTACAGGAATGAGAGTGGAAAGCTTGTACCTGGGGTCCAGGAGGGTGAACACCCAGTAATCGGTGTTGTCAAAAATGCATCTAAGGGGTCACGGGAAAGGCAGCCTAACATGAAGTCAGCCATGTGCGCAAGAGTACCAACATGCAAGAATTCCCTTTCCTCAATAGGCTGACTCTCCATTTCCTCCTCCTCCAACTCCTCCTCTTCAGTCTATCACGCTGAACAGATAAGAAGGAATGAGCATAGGTACAGTCTTCAGTCTCGCCAACAGTCTCCTTCTCTTCCTCCTCTTCCTCCTCATCCTCTTCCTCCAATACGCGCTGAGAAACAGACCTGAGGGTGCTCTGGCTATCAAGCAACGTATCTTCTTCCCCCATCTCCTGTGACAAGCGCAAAGCCTCTGACTTCATGCTGAGCAGTGAGTTTTTCAGCAGACAAAGCAGCAGATTGGTGACGCTGATAATGGCGGCATCGCCGCTGACCATCTGTGTTGACTCCTCAAAGTTACTTAACACCTGACAGATATCAGACACCCACGTCCACTCCTCATTGTAGACTTGAAGAAGCTGACTAATCTGACTACCAGTTCTCGTGGAAGTTGTCATCTGCCAGTCTACAATTGCTCTGCGCTGCTGATAAACCCTGGCTAACATGTGTAATGTGGAATTCCATTGTGTGGGCACGTCGCACAACAGTCGGTGAGCTGTCAGTTGTAAGCGCCGTTGTACTGCCCTGAGAGTGGCAGCATCTGTGGTTGACTTGCGGAAATGCGCACAGATGCATCGCACCTCAGACAAATCAGACAAATTGGGGTAGGTCTTGAGGAACCGCTGAACCACAAGATTAAACACGTGGGCCAGGCAGGTTTCATATGCAGTGTTTATATGGGTTGTTGTTACTTTGGGAAATAGTAATGGCACATGTGTGAGCCTGCCGAGTTGCAGATCCGCCACCAGGTTACGCCCGTTGTCACACACAACCATGCCTGGTTTGAGTTTCAGCGGCACCAGCCAAAGATCGGTCTGCGCCGTGATGCCCTGTAACAGCTCTTGGGCGGTGTGCCTCTTGTCACCTAAGCTCAGCAGTTTCAGCACCGCCTGTTGGCGCTAACCCACGGCAGTGCTGCTGCTCCTAGAGCTACCGACTAAAGGTGCCGTGCTCACAGATTGTATTTAAGAGGAGGAGGAGGGGTTGGAGGAAGAGGCATAATAAGTCTGAGAAACCATGACCGAGGTAGGCCCCTCATTCCTCGGTGTGGGCAGCACATGAGCAGCCCCAGGGTCAGACTCGATCCCAGCCTCCACCAAGTTAACCCAATGTGCCGTCAGGGAGATATAGTGTCCCTGCCCGCCAGCACTTGTCCACGTGTCCGTGGTTAAGTGGACCTTCTCAGTAACCGCGTTGGTCAGGCACGGATGATGTTCTCTGACACGTCCTGGTGTAGGGCTGGGACGGCACATCGGGAAAAATAGTGGCGGCTGGGGACCAAGTTCCGAGGGACAGCCACCTCCATCAGGTTGCGGAAAGCCTCAGTCTCTACCAGTCTATAGCGCAGCATCTCCAGGCTCAGCAGTTTGAAAATGTGGACGTTGAGGGCTTGTGCATGTGGGTGGGTGGAATTGTATTTGCGTTTGTGCTTGCGCTCCAATGTCTGATGCAAAGACAGCTGAAGGCTGCTCTGGGACACATTGGTGTAGGGTGTGGAGGATCGTGGAGATGAAGGGGTAGTTGTAGGGCGGGAGGCGCTCGTGCCGGGGTCCTGGGTGGGGGGTTTACTCGCAAAGCCAGCATGTGACACAGGGGAAAGAGCAGTGGTGTGATCCGCAGGAGGTGACCGGCCTTGGTTCCATTGAGTCGTGTGTTTAGCACTCATATGCCTGCGCATGCTGGTAATGGTTAGGCTGGTAGTGGTGGCTTCCCTGCTGATCCTGGTGTGGCACAAGTTACACACCACAGTCCGTCGGTCATCTTCACTTTCTTTAAAGAACCTCCAGACTTGCGAACTTCTAGGCCTCGGCACGGGAGCTTCACTCCGTGAAACAGTTGCTGATCTACTTGCTCTGGCCCTGCTTCTCCCTCTGGCCACCCCACTGCCTCTTCCAACCTGTTCTGTTGCTGCACTTGCCTCCCCCTCAGAAGCACTGTCTTGAGTTTGATTACCAACCCAGCTCGGGTCAGTCACCTTATCCACCTGCTCTTCCTCCAATTCCTCACTCTGCTGCCCCCGGGACTTAATACCTTGACAACAACGTCAATGTCTGACAACCGTGTCTCATCATCATCCGACACCTCTTGACGCACTACTTGCACTAAGTCCACACTCTAATCACCCACAGACTGCGAAAGTTCTAAATTTTGGGCATCAGGACAGAGCAACTGCTCAGGTTGCTGTTGAGCAGTGGTTTGTGTCTCTGGGTAGGGTCCTGAAAAGAGTTCCTGTGAGTATGCCGGATCTGATTCCATACTTTACCTGGGTAGGCAGGCTGGGGGGAA